>CM064898.1:350000-575000 GCA_030347415.2 Decapterus maruadsi
AGGTAACACAACTAACATATAATGTAAACCACCATAGACAGGCTAACAGGAGTTAGCATGGGCCAGTCAGCAGCAGCTAATGCTTAATGCTAAGGTATAATGTAAACCACCATAGACAGGCTAACAGGAGTTAGCATGGGCCAGTCAGCAGCAGCTAATGCTTAATGCTAAGGTATAATGTAAACCACAGACACAGACTGACACAACAGGAGTTAGCATGGGAACCAGTCAGACAGCAGCTAATGACTTAATGCTAAGACACACAGTATAATGTAAACCACCATAGAACACGGGACACAACAGGAGTTAGCATGGGCCAGTCAGCAGCAGCTAATGCTTAATGCTAAGACATAATGACACACACCAGACACACAGACTGACACACACACAGACTAACAGGAGTTAGCATGGGCCAGTCAGCAGCAGCTAATGCTTAATGCTACAGACATAATGTAAACCACAGACACACAGCACGGACACAACAGGAGTTAGCATGGGCCACAGACACAGCTAATGCTTAAACACTAAGGTATAATGTAAACCACCATAGACGAGCTAACAGGAGTTAGCATGGGCCAGTCAGCAGCTAATGCTTAATGCTAACATATAATGTAAACCACCATAGACGGGCTAACAGGAGTTAGCATGGGCCAGTCAGCAGCAGCTAATGCTTAATGCTAAGGTATAATGTAAACCACCATAGCCGGGCTAACAGGAGTTAGCATGGGCCAGTCAGCAGCAGCTAATGCTTAATGCTAAGGTATAATGTAAACCACCATAGATGGGCTAACAGGAGTTAGCATGGGCCAGTCAGCAGCTGCTGGTTGGATGGTTAGGAGGTTACTGTTGCTCTCATTGATGAAGTCTGTTGTGTGTCTGTTGTGTGTCTGTGCTGCAGTGGGAGGAGGTGAGTGGACTGGACGACGAGTCCAACAGCGTGAGGACCTATCAGATCTGTACGCCCAACAGCCCCTCCTCCTATTGGCTGAGGACGAGCCTACTGGATCCACAGACACACAACAGCATGCAGCAGCAGCAGTCCACAACACAACACAACACAACACAACACAACACAACACAACACAACACAACACAAGGTTGTCTGTGATTGGTCGATGCTCTACGGTAGGTTGTCTGTGATTGGTCGATGCTCTACAGTAGGTGGTCTGTGATTGGTCGATGCTCTACGGTAGGTGGTCTGTGATTGGTCGGTGCTCTACAGTAGGTTGTCTGTGATTGGTCGGTGCTCTACAGTAGGTTGTCTGTGATTGGTCGATGCTCTAGGTTGTCTGTGATTGGTCTGTCGGTGCTGTACAGTAGGTTGTCTGTGATTGGTCGGTGCTGTACAGTAGGTTGTCTGTGATTGGTCGGTGCTCTACAGTAGGTTGTCTGTGATTGGTCGGTGCTCTACAGTAGGTTGTCTGTGATTGGTCGGTGCTGTACAGTAGGTTGTCTGTGATTGGTCGGTGCTCTACAGTAGGTTGTCTGTGATTGGTCGATGCTCTACAGTAGGTTGTCTGTGATTGGTCGATGCTCTACACAACCACTTCTCTGTGATTGGTCGATGCTCTACAGTAGGTTGTCTGTGATTGGTCGATGCTCTACGGTAGGTTGTCTGTGATTGGTCGATGCTCTACAGTAGGTTGTCTATGATTGGTCGATGCTCTACGGTAGGTTGTCTGTGATTGGTCGATGCTCTACGGTAGGTTGTCTGTGATTGGTCGATGCTCTACAGTAGGTTGTCTGTGATTGGTCGATGCTCTACGGTAGGTTGTCTGTGATTGGTCGATGCTTCCTGTAGGTTGTCTGTGATTGTCTGTCGATGCTCTGTGCGGTGGGAGGTTGTCTGTGATTGGTCGATGCTCTAACAGGTGAGGTTGTCTGTGATTGTCGATGCCCCTCTCCTATTGGCTGAGGTTGTCTGTGATTGGTCGATGCTCTACAGTAGGTTGTCTGTGATTGGTCGATGCTCTACGGTAGGTTGTCTGTGATTGGTCGATGCTCTACAGTAGGTTGTCTGTGATTGGTCGATGCTCTACGGTAGGTTGTCTGTGATTGGTCGATGCTCTACAGTAGGTTGTCTGTGATTGGTCGATGCTCTACAGTAGGTTGTCTGTGATTGGTCGGTGCTCTACAGTAGGTTGTCTGTGATTGGTCGGTGCTCTACAGTAGGTTGTCTGTGATTGGTCGATGCTCTACGTAGAGATACAGTAGGTTGTCTGTGATTGGTCGATGCTCTAGGTTGTCTGTGATTGGTCGATGCTCATACGGTAGGTTGTCTGTGATTGGTCGATGCTCTACAGTAGGTTGTCTGTGATTGGTCGTGCTCTACAGTAGGTTGTCTGTGATTGATCGATGCTCATACGGTAGGTTGTCTGTGATTGGTCGATGCTCTACAGTAGGTTGTCTGTGATTGGTCGTGCTCTACAGTAGGTTGTCTGTGATTGATCGATGCTCATACAGTAGGTTGTCTGTGATTGGTCGGTGCTCTACAGTAGGTTGTCTGTGATTGGTCGATGCTCATATGGTAGGTTGTCTGTGATTGGTCGATGCTCATATGGTAGGTTGTCTGTGATTGGTCGATGCTCTACAGTAGGTTGTCTGTGATTGGTCGATGCTCTACGGTAGGTTGTCTGTGATTGGTCGATGCTCTACAGTAGGTGGTCTGTGATTGGTCGATGCTCATACGGTAGGTTCTCTGTGATTGGTCGGTGCTCTACAGTAGGTTGTTTGTGATTGGTCGATGCTCTACGGTAGGTTGTCTGTGATTGGTCGGTGCAATATCCTGTACTATAATGTTAACAAAATAAAAGTTCTGTCACTAGTGCTGTGGTTGATTGATCGGTTATTGATCGTTGATTGGTCAGTGATTGGTGTGTTATTGGTTATTGATCTGATCGTTGATTGGTCAGTGATTGGTTATTGATCTGATCAGTGATTGGTTGTTGCAGGTTCACCATGATGGAGTGCTCGGGCCTGAACCAGCGCCACTGTAAGGAGACGTTCAACGTGTTGTATTACCAGAGCGACAGCGACGAGGCCACGCCCACCCACCCGTCCTGGATGGAGAACCCCTACACCAAGGTCGCCACGGTGGCCGCCGACCACCTGCTGCGCCGCGGCGGCGAGCGGCGCTCCAACGTGAAGCTGCTGCGCCTGGAGCCGCTGAGGGGGGCGGGGCTCTACCTGGCCTTCCACAGCCAGGGCGCCTGCATGGCGCTGCTCGCCGTCCGCGTCTTCTACAGGAAGTGCCCTCCGCTCAGCCGCGCCTTCGCCTCCTTCCCCGAGACCGTCCCGCACTCGCTGGTGGAGCAGGTAACCATGGAGACGCCGTCTGTCTGTTGACCACGTGACGGCATCGTCATTAGTTTACAAAATAAAAGCATCGTCATTATGTTAACAAAATAAAAGCATCGTCATTATGTTAACAAAATAAAAGCTTCGTCATTATGTTTTCAAAATAAAAGCTTCGTCATTATGTTTTCAAAATAAAAGCATCGTCATTATGTTTTCAAAATAAAAGCATCGTCATTATGTTTACAAAATAAAAGCATCGTCATTATGTTAACAAAATAAAAGCATCGTCATTATGTTTTCAAAATAAAAGCTTCGTCATTATGTTTTCAAAATAAAAGCATCGTCATTATGTTAACAAAATAAAAGCATCGTCATTATGTTAACAAAATAAAAGCATCGTCATTAGTTAACAAAATAAAAGCATCGTCATTATGTTAACAAAATAAAAGCTTCGTCATTATGTTAACAAAATAAAAGCATCGTCATTATGTTAACAAAATAAAAGCATCGTCATTATGTTAACAAAATAAAAGCATCGTCATTATGTTAACAAAATAAAAGCATCGTCATTATGTTAACAAAATAAAAGCATCGTCATTATGTTAACAAAATAAAAGCATCGTCATTATGTTAACAAAATAAAAGCTCACCAGACTTTTACTTTGAAACTAACCGTGTGTGTGTGTGTGTGCGTGTGCTGCAGGCCCAGGGCGTGTGCGTGGAGAACGCCGTGACGCCGCCCGGGGAGCTGTCTCCTCCTCCCAGCATGCTTTGCGGCGAGGACGGTCAGTGGGTGGGGCAGCCGACGTCCAGCTGCGCCTGTCGCCCCGGTTACCAGGCGGGAGGCACCGACACGCGCTGCCGAGGTACAAAATAAAAGCCTCCGTGTGGATTTTCACAATAAGAGCCTTAACAAGTTAAAGGATCAACAGTCACGGTGGTGATTATTGATTATTGGTATTAGTTATTGGAGCTGAGAGTGTTTTTACAGTTAACAAAATAAAAGCCTCTGTGTGGATTTTCACAATAAGAGCCTTAACAAGTTAAAGTAGCCTATCAATAGTCACAGTGGTGATTATTGATTATTGATTATTGATTATTGGAGCTGATAGTGTTTTTACAGTTAACAAAATAAAAGCCTGGTCGGTCACTGAGTTTTCAAAGTAAAAGCATCTTCAGTTTGAGGAGAAGTTTCCTTTATCAGCACTTAACATTCCTTCTACACACACACACACACACACTGAGACACACACACACACACACTGAGACACACACACACACACACACACACACACACACACACACACACACACACACACACTGAGAGACAGTGTAAACACAGAGCAGCAGTTTAGACAGCGAGGCTGGAGATGATTAGAGAGAGGGGGGGGTAGAAAGAAAGAGGGGGGAAGAGAAAAAAGAAAGGGGAGAAGAAAGAGATAGAGGACAGAAAGAAGGAGAGAGGGGGAGAGACAGATGGAAAAAGAGAGAGGGAGAAAGAAATAGAAAGAGGGGGAGACAGAGAGAGAAAAAGAGAGAGAAAGAGGGAGGGGAGGAGGAGAGAAAAGTAGAGGAAAGAGAGAGAGAGATGAGGGGGGAGAAAGGGGAGAGGGAGAACGAGATGGGGAGAGACAGACAGAGAGAAAAGAGATAGAGGAGAGAAAGAAGGAGAGAGGGAGGGAGGGGAGAGACAGAAAAAGAGAGAGAAATAGAAAGAGGGGAGACAGAGAGAAAAAGAGAGGAAAGTAAGAAGGAGAGAGGGAGACGGACAAAGAGAAAAAGAGAGAGAGAGAAAGAGGGAGGGGAGGGGAGGGGGAGAGAAAAGTAGAGGAAAGAAAGAGAGAGAGTTGAGGGAAGAGAGGAGAGAGACGAGGGGGGAGAAAGGGGAGAGGGAGAACGAGAAAGAAGGGGGGGCAGAGAGAGAGAAAAGAGATAGAGGAGAGAGAGAAGGAGAGACAGAGAGGGAAGGAGGAGAACAACAGGAGACTATTCGATTCTATTCAATGTAACAACCTTTATTGACAACACTGTCATTACAACATGGACACAATAAAGATGGTCCTGATGGACAGGGGAGACCTTCAGCTGTGTGTGTGTGTGTGTGTGTGTGTGTGTGTGTGTGTGTGTGTGTGTGTGTGTCTGTGTGTGTGTGTGTGTGTGTGTGTGTCTGTGTGTGTGTGTGTGTGTGTGTGTGTGTGTGTGTGTGTGTGTGTGTGTGTGTCTGTCAGTGTGTGTGTGTGCCTCAGCTTCCTGTTATTCTGTGTGAGGTCAGAGGTCAGCTGACTGCGGCGACCAGGAAGCATCGTCGTGGTGACAGCAACCAGCAGCAGTTAACCTCTGACCTCCCAGTGTGTGAGTGTCAGTGATGACATCATCCTCACTTCCTGTCTCTGTCTCTCCCCCCGTGGTGGCGTCGTCATGGCGGCGAGCAGCCTGCCCGTCGGGTCACTTCAAGGCGGAGTCAGGTCCTGGGGGGTGTGGCCTCTGCCCCCCCAACAGCAACACCAAGGTCCCGGGCTCCGCCGACTGCCCCTGTCTCCATGGTTACCACCGCGCCGACTCCGACCCCGCCCACGCCGCCTGCACCCGTAAGACGCAACGCAACACACACTTCCTGTTTGTCTGTCGGTGGATGTGAGTGGAGCAACAACACAAACTTTATTGATCCGACAAGGAGGGACAAACCAGACATGACATCATGACATCACTGTGACATCACTGTGACATCACACAGCAGCAGATGCAGCAGGTTAAAGGGTTATCCCGCAGTTTTCCAGATAGTTCAGTCTTTACACCGGAGCCATTTTTAAAGGGATAGTTCAACATTTAGTCAAACTGTCCCATCACCATAACCCCTATAGTCAGTAACCTTTAACTGTCGGTGCAAGCTGTTTTTAGAACAGCGGAGCAGAGCCGTGAGCTGCTCAGAGCTACGCTACGGAGGCTCATTATGGGATTTCTTGGTTTCCCTCATCAAACTCATCAAATACACAATCCAACAACTCCACAACGCTCTGGTGGACAAGTTGTGACCTGCACATTCACCACGCTATGACATCATAACACAACGTTACCACACAGAGTTGTTTTAGAGGGAAACACAGAGACTGTTGATGAAAAACTGTCTCTGAAGGCAACGTGCATCAGAGGCTCCTCTGGCTCCGCCCCCTTCAGCCTCATCGCCCCTGGCAACACCAATCAGGCCCAATTAACTGGCTCATTACCTGTGTGTGTGTGTGTGTGTGTGTTTACTTTGTGTGACCTCTGACCTCTGACCCCCCAGGCCCCCCCTCCTCCCCGCGCTCCATCGTCTCCCAGGTCAACGACACCACGGTAACGCTGGAGTGGAGCGAACCTCTGGACCGCGGAGGACGAGCAGACCTGGACTACACCGTCCTCTGCTCCGTCTGCACTAAGGTAAGACCAGGACCAGGACCAGGACCAGGACCAGGACCAGGTTAGACTAGGTAGACCAGGACCAGGACCAGGACCAGGACCAGGACTAGGACCAGGACCAGGACCAGGACCAGGTTAGACTAGGTAGACCAGGACCAGGACCAGGACCAGGACCAGGACCAGGTTAGACTAGGTAGACCAGGACCAGGACCAGGTTAGACTAGGTAGACCAGGACCAGGACCAGGACCAGGACCAGGTTAGACTAGGTAGACCAGGACCAGGACCAGGTTAGACTAGGTAGACCAGGACCAGGACCAGGACCAGGTTAGACTAGGTAGACCAGGACCAGGACCAGGACCAGGACCAGGTTAGACTAGGTAGACCAGGACCAGGACCAGGACCAGGACTAGGTTAGACTAGGTAGACCAGGACCAGGTTAGACTAGGTAGACCAGGACCAGGACCAGGACCAGGTTAGACTAGGTAGACCAGGACCAGGTTAGACTAGGTAGACCAGGACCAGGACCAGGTTAGACTAGGTAGACCAGGACCAGGACCAGGACCAGGTTAGACTAGGTAGACCAGGACCAGGACCAGGTTAGACTAGGTAGACCAGGACCAGGACCAGGTTAGACTAGGTAGACCAGGACCAGGACCAGGTTAGACTAGGTAGACCAGGACCAGGACCAGGACCAGGACCAGGACCAGGTTAGACTAGGTAGACCAGGACCAGGACCAGGTTAGACTAGGTAGACCAGGACCAGGACCAGGACCAGGACCAGGTTAGACTAGGTAGACCAGGACCAGGACCAGGTTAGACTAGGTAGACCAGGACCAGGACCAGGACCAGGTTAGACTAGGTAGACCAGGACCAGGACCAGGACCAGGACCAGGTTAGACTAGGTAGACCAGGACCAGGACCAGGACCAGGACCAGGACCAGGTTAGACTAGGTAGACCAGGACCAGGACCAGGTTAGACTAGGTAGACCAGGACCAGGACCAGGACCAGGTTAGACTAGGTAGACCAGGACCAGGACCAGGACCAGGTTAGACTAGGTAGACCAGGACCAGGACCAGGTTAGACTAGGTAGACCAGGACCAGGACCAGGTTAGACTAGGTAGACCAGGACCAGGACCAGGACCAGGACCAGGTTAGACTAGGTAGACCAGGACCAGGACCAGGACCAGGACCAGGACCAGGTTAGACTAGGTAGACCAGGACCAGGACCAGGACCAGGACCAGGTTAGACTACGTAGACCAGGACCAGGACCAGGACCAGGTTAGACTAGGTAGACCAGGACCAGGACCAGGTTAGACTAGGTAGACCAGGACCAGGACCAGGACCAGGTTAGACTAGGTAGACCAGGACCAGGACCAGGACCAGGTTAGACTAGGTAGACCAGGACCAGGACCAGGTTAGACTAGGTAGACCAGGACCAGGACCAGGACCAGGTTAGACTACGTAGACCAGGACCAGGACCAGGACCAGGTTAGACTAGGTAGACCAGGACCAGGACCAGGTTAGACTAGGTAGACCAGGACCAGGACCAGGACCAGGACCAGGACCAGGACCAGGTTAGACTAGGTAGACCAGGACCAGGACCAGGACCAGGTTAGACTAGGTAGACCAGGACCAGGACCAGGACCAGGTTAGACTAGGTAGACCAGGACCAGGACCAGGTTAGACTAGGTAGACCAGGACCAGGACCAGGACCAGGACCAGGTTAGACTAGGTAGACCAGGACCAGGACCAGGTTAGACTAGGTAGACCAGGACCAGGACCAGGTTAGACTAGGTAGACCAGGACCAGGACCAGGACCAGGTTAGACTAGGTAGACCAGGACCAGGACCAGGACCAGGTTAGACTAGGTAGACCAGGACCAGGACCAGGACCAGGTTAGACTAGGTAGACCAGGACCAGGACCAGGTTAGACTAGGTAGACCCGGACCAGGACCAGGTTAGACTAGGTAGACCAGGACCAGGACCAGGTTAGACTAGGTAGACCAGGACCAGGTTAGACTAGGTAGACCAGGACCAGAACCAGGTTAGACTAGGTAGACCAGGACCAGGACCAGGTTAGACTAGGTAGACCAGGACCAGGACCAGGTTAGACTAGGTAGACCAGGACCAGGACCAGGTTAGACTAGGTAGACCAGGACCAGGTTAGACTAGGTAGACCAGGACCAGGTTAGACTAGGTAGACCAGGACCAGGACCAGGTTAGACTAGGTAGACCAGGACCAGGTTAGACTAGGTAGACCAGGACCAGGTTAGACTAGGTAGACCAGGACCAGGACCAGGTTAGACTAGGTAGACCAGGACCAGGACCAGGACCAGGTTAGACTAGGTAGACCAGGACCAGGACCAGGTTAGACTAGGTAGACCAGGACCAGGACCAGGTTAGACTAGGTAGACCAGGACCAGGACCAGGTTAGACTAGGTAGACCAGGACCAGGACCAGGACCAGGTTAGACTAGGTAGACCAGGACCAGGACCAGGTTAGACCTGCTCCGTCTGCTCCAAGGTAGCGAGGTGACCATCAGGACAACGGTTTAGGAGTCAAAAATGGACGGAATTCTCCTTTAAGTTGTTTATAGCCAGCTTTTACCTACCACTACTTCCACCTGGTGTTGAGGAATCGAACCTGTGTCCTGACTCCGCCCCTGACTCCGCCCCCTGCCCTGTGCTCCTCAGGGATTGGCCGGTTCCTGCTCGCCCTGTGACGACAGCGTGCTGTACCGCCCGGCGCAGCGCGGCCTGACGCAGCGCCGCGTGGTCGTCTGGGGGCTCCGCCCACACACCAGCTACACCTTCACCGTCCAATCGCTGAACGGCGTCTCGGCCTTCAGCCAATCAGAGCCCGCCTCCGACAGAGTCAACGTCACCACCAGCAGAGACGGTAGGACGCAGACACACCTTACCCACAATGCCTCTGGTTAACGCCCTGCTGCTGCTGCTGCTCACTGATTGGTCGGTTCATGTCTCTGTGTCTAGTCCCGCCCCCCGTGTCCGGCGTGCGCAGGACGGCGTCGTCAGAGTCCAGTCTGACGCTGCAGTGGAGCGTCCCGGTCCTGCAGAACCAGCACCAGATCCTGGACTACCAGCTGCGATACTGCCCCAAGGTACACTACACAATACACAATACACTACACACTACACAATACACAATACACTACACAACACACTACACACAGACACACACTACACATCCTGGACTACCAGCTGCGATACTGCCCCAAGGTACACTACACAACACACAATACACACTGACACACACTACACACTACACAACACACAACACACTACACACATTACACAACACACTACACACATTACACAACACACTACACACAGACACACACTACACATCCCGGACTACCAGCTACGATACTGCCCCAAGGTACGGACCCTACACACAGAAAGAAAGAAAGAAAGAAAGAAAGAAAGAAAGAAAGAAAGAAAGAAAGAAAGAAAGAAAGAAAGAAAGAAAGAAAAAAGGAAGAAAGAAAAAAGAAAGAAAGAAAGAAAAAAGAAAGAGAAAAAAGAAAGAAAGAGAGAAAAAAGGAAGAAAGAAAAAAGAAAGAAAGAAAGAAAGAGAAAAAAGAAAGAGAGAAAAAAGAAAGAAAGAGATAAAAAAGAGAGAAAGAGAGAAAAAAGGAAGAAAGAAAAAAGAAAGAGAAAAAAGAAAGAAAGAGAGAAAAAAGGAAGAAAGAAAAAAGAAAGAAAAAAAGAAAAAGAAAGAAAGAAAGAGAAAAAAGAAAGAGAGAAAAAAGAAAGAAAGAGAGAAAAAAGAGAGAAAGAGAGAAAAAAGGAAGAAAGAAAGAGAGAAGAAAGGAAGAAAGAAAAAAGAAAGCAAGAAAGAGAGAAAAAAGAAAGAGAGAAAAAAGAAAGAAAGAAAGAAAAAGGAAAGAAAGAAAGGAAGACAGAGTCTGTGAGGCAGGTGATGACGTCATGTGTTAGTACTAACGTTGCTGATGATGTCACTGCGGCCAGGACGGCGAGGGGGCAGGGCAGTGGCAGTACGTGGTCTCCAGGTCTTCTTCGTTGGTGCTGGCCGGGCTGAGGCGCGCAGCACGGTACCAGGTCCAGGTTCGAGCCCGGTCCCAGGCCGGGTACGGCACGTTCAGCACCGCCGGCGTCTTCACCACGCAGCCCGACGGTACGCTCTTTACTTCTGTCTTTACTTCTGTCTTTACTTCTCTTTCTTTCTTTACTTCTGTCTTTACTTCTGTCTTTACTTCTTTCTTTCTTTACTTCTGTCTTTACTTCTGTCTTTACTTCATTCTTTACTTCTGTCTTTCTCTCTTTCTTTCTTTACTTCTGTCTTTACTTCTCTCTTTACTTCATTCTTTACTTCTGTCTTTACTTCTTTCTTTCTTTACTTCTGTCTTTCTTTCTCTCTTTGTTTACTTCTTTCTTTGTTTACTTCTTTGTTTACTTCTGTCTTTACTTCTGTCTTTACTTCATTCTTTACTTCTGTCTTTACTTCTTTCTTTACTTCTGTCTTTGTTTACTTCTTTCTTTCTTTCTTTACTTCTTTCTTTACTTCTGTCTTTACTTCTGTCTTTACTTCATTCTTTACTTCTCTCTTTACTTCTGTCTTTACTTCTGTCTTTCTCTCTTTCTTTCTTTACTTCTTTCTTTCTTTACTTCTGTCTTTACTTCTTTCTTTCTTTACTTCTTTCTTTTTTTCTCTCTTTGTTTACTTCTTTCTTTACTTCTGTCTTTACTTCTCTCTTTCTTTACTTCTTTCTTTCTTTCTCTTTGTTTACTTCTTTCTTTACTTCTGTCTTTACTTCTCTCTTTCTTTACTTCTGTCTTTACTTCTTTCTTTCTTTACTTCTGTCTTTACTTCTTTCTTTCTTTCTTTACTTCTGTCTTTGTTTACTTCTTTCTTTCTTTACTTCTGTCTTTACTTCTTTCTTTCTTTCTTTCTTTACTTCATTCTTTCTTTACTAAAGTCTTTACTTCTTTCTTTATTTCTTTACTCCTGTCTTTATTTCTTTATTTCTTTACTTCTTACGTTACTTCTTTCTTTACTTCTTTTTCTCTTTGTTTTTTCTTTCTTTCTTTACTTTTTTCTTTCTTTTTCTCTTTCTTTTTTCTCTCTCTCTCTCTCCTTGTTTTTTCTCTCTTTCTTTTTTCTCTCTTTCTTTCATTCTTTCTTTGTTTTTTCTTTTTCTTTCTTTCTCTCTTTCTTTCTTTCTTTCTTCCTTTCTTTCTTTTTCTCTCTTTCTTTCTTTGTCTCTCTTTCTATCGTTTTCTGTCATCCTATATGTCTTTCTTTCTGATCATTGATCATTGATTATGGGATGTTCACTGATGGTTGTGTTGCAGGAGCCGGTCAGTCTCAGCTGGTGCTGACGGCGGTTCTGGTCTCCATGGGGATCCTGCTGCTCATCGCCACGGTGATGGTTGCCGTGTTCTGTTACCGGTGAGTGAGTGTGTGTGTTCAGGATGCTCCCTCCCTGCAGAACAATGGAACGCTGACCTCGGGTTCACACACACACAACCACACACACACACACACACACACACACACACACACACACACACACACACACACACACACACACACAGACACACACACAGACACACACACACAGGGAGCAGGGTGGGACACGTCGACTAAATAAAGACGGAGAAACACGACACTGTGAGAGAGATGGAGAGATAAAAACATTCCTGACAGAGGGAGAGAGGGAGGGAGTGTGTCTGTGTGTGTGCGTGCGGTGTGTTATTGTGTGTCTGTGTGTGTGTGTGTGTGCGTCCCTAAGGAAATGAAGAATCCTGCAGCTGCTGAACTGAAGACCTCTCTCTTTCTTTTTTTCTTTCCTCCCTCCCTGTCTTTCTCTCCTCCCCCTTTTCTTTCTGTTTCCTCCCTCTCTTCCCCTCCTCCCTTTCATTGCCCCCCCCCCCTCTCTTTCTCTCTGCCCCCCCCGTGTCCGTCAGGAGGAAGAGGAGGAGCAGGAGGAGGAGGGGCTCAGACATGAGGGACAAGAGTGGACACTACCCCATGGGACAGAGTGAGTCTCACCTTCACTGGTTCCTCTGGGGTGATGATGATGATGATGATGATGTCATAATGACGTGATGATGTCATAATGACGGTGATGATGTCATGTTTCAGCGATGAAGGTGTACATCGACCCGTTCACCTACGAGGATCCCAACGAGGCGGTGAGGGAGTTCGCCAAGGAGATCGACGCCTCATACGTCAAGATAGAGGAGGTCATCGGAGCAGGTAGAACCTTAGAACCACTTAGAACCTTAGAACCACTTAGAACCACTTAGAACCTTAGAACCACTTAGAACCACTTAGAACCTTAGAACCACTTAGAACCACTTAGAACCTTAGAACCACTTAGAACCTTAGAACCAGAACCTTAGAACCTCCTACGTCAAGATAGAGGAGGTCATCGGAGCAGGTAGAACCTTAGAACCACTTAGAACCTTAGAACCACTTAGAACCTTAGAACCAGAACCTTAGAACCTCCTACGTCAAGATAGAGGAGGTCATCGGAGCAGGTAGAACCTTAGAACCACTTAGAACCACTTAGAACCTTAGAACCAGAACCTTAGAACCTCCTACGTCAAGATAGAGGAGGTCATCGGAGCAGGTAGAACCTTAGAACCACTTATAACCACTTAGAACCTTAGAACCTCAGAACCTCCTACGTCAAGGTAGAGGAGGTCATCGGAGCAGGTAGAACCTTAGAACCACTTAGAACCTTAGAACCAGAACCCTAGAACCTCCTACGTCAAGATAGAGGAGGTCATCGGAGCAGGTAGAACCTTAGAACCACTTAGAACCACTTAGAACCTTAGAACCAGAACCTTAGAACCTCCTACGTCAAGGTAGAGGAGGTCATCGGAGCAGGTAGAACCTTAGAACCACTTAGAACCACTTAGAACCTTAGAACCTCCTACGTCAAGGTAGAGGAGGTCATTGGAGCAGGTAGAACCTTAGAACCACTTAGAACCTTAGAACCAGAACCTTAGAACCTCCTACGTCAAGGTAGAGGAGGTCATCGGAGCAGGTAGAACCTTAGAACCACTTAGAACCACTTAGAACCTTAGAACCACTTAGAACCTTAGAACCAGAACCTTAGAACCTCCTACGTCAAGATAGAGGAGGTCATCGGAGCAGGTAGAACCTTAGAACCACTTAGAACCTTAGTACCAGAACCTTAGAACCTCCTACGTCAAGATAGAGGAGGTCATCGGAGCAGGTAGAACCTTAGAACCACTTAGAACCACTTAGAACCTTAGAACCAGAACCTCCTACGTCAAGATAGAGGAGGTCATCGGAGCAAGTAGAACCTTAGAACCACTTAGAACCAGAACCTTAGAACCTCCTACGTCAAGATAGAGGAGGTCATCGGAGCAGGTAGAACCTTAGAACCACTTAGAACCACTTAGAACCTTAGAACCACAACCTTAGAACCTCCTACATCAAGGTAGAGGAGGTCATCGGAGCAGGTAGAACCTTAGAACCACTTAGAACCACTTAGAACCTTAGAACCTCCTACGTCAAGGTAGAGGAGGTCATTGGAGCAGGTAGAACCTCCCCTCCCTGAACCACTTAGAACCTTAGAACCAGAACCTTAGAACCTCCTCCCTGTTACCTGTCCAGGTGAGTTAGAGGAGGTCATCGGCTGAGCCGGTAGGAAGGAGAACTAGAACCACTCAGAACCACTTAGAACCAGAACCTCAGAACCTCCTGTCGGAAGGTAGAGGGTCAGTTCAACATCCCAACATCATCCACCTGGAGAACCTCAGAACCACTTAGAACCACTTAGAACCAGAACCTGGAACTTCCTTAGAACACTCCTGTTCACCTGTCTGCTCAGGTCTGTCTAGTCTGTCCAGGTCATCTGTCTGCTCACCTGTCTGAACCTGCTGGAACCACTTAGAACCACCTGAACCACCTTCCACCTGTCTGTCTGTTCTCAGAACCAGAACCTTAGAACCAGAACCTTAGAACCTCCTGTTCAAGGTGTTCACCTGTCTGTCCAGGTCATCAGAGCAGTCTGTAGAACCTGTCTGAACCACTTAGAACCACTGTCTGAACCTGTCTGAACCTCCTAACCCTCAAGGAGAACGGAGGTCATCGGAGCAGGTAGAACCTTAGAACCACTCCCTGTTACCTGTCCAGGTGAGTTAGAGGAGGCGTGTCAGTCAGACAGGTGTGTTCTCTGACTCCTCCCCCTCCCTGTTACCTGTGCAGGTGAGTTTGGCGAGGTGTTCACCACCATCCAGCTGGTGGGAATCCCGGGCAGGAAGGAGAACATGAGCTACGTGGCTGATCAAGACCTGGTCAACTCCAACCTGGTCTGCAAGGTGAGAAGCACCTGTCTGTCCGTCTGTCTGTCTGTCTGTCGGAGGCGTCCATCATGGGTCAGTTCCAACATCCCAACATCATCCACCTGGAGGGAGTCATCACCACTTCCTGTCCCGTCATGATCCTCACCGAGTTCATGGAGAACGGAGCGCTGGACAGCTTCCTCAGGGTAACACACCTGGATACCTGTTCACCTGTCTGTCTGTTCACCTGTCTGTCCACCTGTCTGTCCACCTGTCTGCTCACCTGTCTGTCCACCTGTCTGTCCACCTGTCTGTCCACCTGTCTAACCCTAACCCCTCATGGAGAACGGAGCGCTGGACAGCTTCCTCAGGGTAACACACCTGGATACCTGTCTGTCTCTTCACCTGTCTGTCTGTTTACCTGTCTGTCCACCTGTCACCTGTGTCTTACCTGTGTGTCTCACCTGTCTCACCTGTGTGCAGGTGAATGACGGGCAGTTCACCACCATCCAGCTGGTGGGAATGCTGCGTGGCATCGCTGCAGGGATGAAGTACCTGTCGGACATGAGCTTCGTCCACCGAGACCTGGCTGCTCGCAACATCCTGGTCAACTCCAACCTGGTCTGCAAGGTGAGAAGCACCTGTCTGTCCGTCTGTCTGTCTGTCTGTCTGTCTGTCTCTCACCTGTCCAGCTGGTCTAACAGGTGTCATGTGACCTGTCTCCAGGTGTCAGACTTCGGACTCAGCAGGTTCCTGACGGAGAACTCGTCCGACCCGACGTACACCAGCTCTCTGGTCAGTGCTCGTTGGTTCTCACGTCTCATTGGTCCTCACCTGTCTGACAGAGAGGCTCCGCCCCCAGATTCCCACTGTGCTTTTATTTTGAAAGTCCATTAACGGCCTGTGTTGTTTGTCAGGGAGGGAAGATTCCCATCCGGTGGACGGCGCCTGAAGCCATCGCCTACAGGTGAGTGTGTCCTCAGGTCGTCTGTCCTCTGATGTCACAGGTCACAGGTCACTGATCACTGATCAATGCATTGATTGATTCTGATCTACCTGTCTGTCTCTCTGTCTGTCTCCACCTGTCTGTCTCTCTGTCTGTCTCCACCTGTCTGTCTCTCTGTCTGTCTCCACCTGTCTGTCTGTCCACCTGTCTGTCCACCTGTCTGTCCACCTGTCTGTCTCACCTGTCTGTCTCTCCACCTGTCTGTCTCTACCTGTCTGTCTGTCTCCACCTGTCTGTCTCTACCTGTCTGTCTCTACCTGTCTGTCTCTACCTGTCTGTCTGTCTCCACCTGTCTGTCTCTACCTGTCTGTCTCACCTGTCTGTCTCTCCACCTGTCTGTCTCTACCTGTCTGTCTGTCTCTACCTGTCTGTCTCTACCTGTCTGTCTGTCTGTCTCCACCTGTCTGTCTCTACCTGTCTGTCTCCACCTGTCTGTCTCCACCTGTCTGTCTGTCTCCACCTGTCTGTCTCCACCTGTCTGTCTCCACCTGTCTGTCTCCACCTGTCTGTCTGTCTCTACCTGTCTGTCTCCACCTGTCTGTCTCCACCTGTCTGTCTCTACCTGTCTGTCTCCACCTGTCTGTCTGTCTCTACCTGTCTGTCTCTACCTGTCTGTCTGTCTCTACCTGTCTGTCTCTACCTGTCTGTCTGTCTCTACCTGTCTGTCTGTCTCTACCTGTCTGTCTCTACCTGTCTGTCTGTCTCTACCTGTCTGTCTCTACCTGTCTGTCTGTCTCTACCTGTCTGTCTCCACCTGTCTGTCTCTACCTGTCTGTCTCTACCTGTCTGTCTGTCTCTACCTGTCTGTCTCTACCTGTCTGTCTGTCTCTACCTGTCTGTCTCTACCTGTCTGTCTGTCTCCACCTGTCTGTCTCTACCTGTCTGTCTCTACCTGTCTGTCTCTACCTGTCTGTCTGTCTCCACCTGTCTGTCTGTCTCACCTGTCTGTCTCTACCTGTCTGTCTCTACCTGTCTGTCTCTACCTGTCTGTCCACCTGTCTGTCTCTACCTGTCTGTCTGTCCACCTGTCTGTCTGACCTGTCTGTCTGTCCACCTGTCTGTCTCTACCTGTCTGTCTCTACCTGTCTGTCTGTCTCTACCTGTCTGTCTCTACCTGTCTGTCTGTCTCCACCTGTCTGTCTCTACCTGTCTGTCTCTACCTGTCTGTCTCTACCTGTCTGTCTCTACCTGTCTGTCTGTCTCATTAACTTGTCTGTCTCTACCTGTCTGTCTCTACCTGTCTGTCTCTACCTGTCTGTCTCCACCTGTCTGTCTCCACCTGTCTGTCTCTACCTGTCTGTCTCTACCTGTCTGTCTGTCTCCACCTGTCTGTCTCTACCTGTCTGTCTCTCCACCTGTCTGTCTCTACCTGTCTGTCTCTCACCTGTCTGTCTCTACCTGTCTGTCTCTACCTGTCTGTCTCCACCTGTCTGTCTCCACCTGTCTGTCTCTCACCTGTCTGTCTCTACCTGTCTGTCTGTCTCCACCTGTCTGTCTCTCACCTGTCTGTCTCTACCTGTCTGTCTCTACCTGTCTGTCTCACCTGTCTGTCTCACCTGTCTGTCTCTCACCTGTCTGTCCACCAGGTGATCAACGCCATAGAGCAGGACTACCGGCTGCCCCCCCCTCCCGACTGCCCCTCCTCCCTCCACGCCCTCATGCTGGACTGCTGGCAGAAGGAACGGGCCAATCGGCCGAGGTTCTGCGACGTGGTGGCGGCGCTCGATAGGCTGATCAGAAACCCCGCCTCCCTGAAGGTCACGCACCCCGAGGGGCCCAGGTGAGGACCCAGACCGGGACCCAGACCGGGACTCAGACCTGGACCCAGACCGGGACCCAGACCGGGACCCAGACCGGGACCCAGACCGGGACCCAGACCGGGACCCAGACCGGGACCCGCCGGTCTTCAATAGTATTACAGGGAGATGCATCAGTTCTGGGAAAATGAGGGAGTCAGAGCGTGCAGGGGGGCGGGGCCAGGGAGTCAGGGGGCGTGGCCAGGGGGTCAGGCGTGCCAGGGAGTCAGGGGCCAGCAGTCAGAGCGTGCAGGGGGCGGGGCCAGCGGTCAGAGCGTGCAGGGGGGCGGGGCCAGCGGTCAGAGCCTGCAGGGGGGCGGGGCCAGCGGTCAGAGCGTGCAGGGGGGCGGGGCCAGCGGTCAGAGCCTGCAGGGGGGCGGGGCCAGGGAGTCAGAGCGTGCAGGGGGGCGGGGCCAGGGAGTCAGAGCGTGCAGGGGGGCGGGGCCAGGGAGTCAGAGCGTGCAGGGGGGCGGGGCCAGCGGTCAGAGCGTGCAGGGGGGCGGGGCCAGGGAGTCAGAGCCTGCAGGGGGGCGGGGCCAGGGAGTCAGAGCGTGCAGGGGGGCGGGGCCAGGGAGTCAGAGCGTGCAGGGGGGCGGGGCCAGCGGTCAGAGCGTGCAGGGGGGCGGGGCCAGGGAGTCAGAGCGTGCAGGGGGGCGGGGCCAGCGGTCAGAGCCTGCAGGGGGGCGGGGCCAGGGAGTCAGAGCCTGCAGGGGGGCGGGGCCAGGGAGTCAGAGCGTGCAGGGGGGCGGGGCCAGGGAGTCAGAGCCTGCAGGGGGGCGGGGCCAGGGAGTCAGAGCCTGCAGGGGGGCGGGGCCAGGGAGTCAGAGCCTGCAGGGGGGCGGGGCCAGGGAGTCAGAGCGTGCAGGGGGGCGGGGCCAGCGGTCAGAGCCTGCAGGGGGGCGGGGCCAGGGAGTCAGAGCGTGCAGGGGGGCGGGGCCAGCGGTCAGAGCGTGCAGGGGGGCGGGGCCAGCGGTTGATTGACAGCTGTAGCCGATGCAGACAGAGTTGTTTACATGAGCAGGTGCAGGTGACATTCCTGAGGACGGAGCAATATCCTGCCTCTGTCTCCGTGTGTGATACTCAGACTGAACCTGCTGTCCTACCCTCCCCCCCGGGGCCAGCGGTCTGCCCCCAGAGCGTCCAGCCCGTCTCAGCCCCTGTTGGACCAGCGGCCCCCCCCCTCCCTGGCGGCCTGCGGCTCGGTGTCTGAGTGGCTGCGAGCCATCAAGATGGAGCGCTACGAGCAGAGCTTCCTGCAGGCCGGACTCAGCAGCCTGGACGTGGTGTCGCAGCTCAACACCGAGTACGGCACGCACACACAGACACACACACACAGACACACACTGAGACACACACACTGAGGCTGAAAGCATACATAAATAAATAGTGGTCCAAGAAGTGATGACATGGCATCACGACATCATGGCATCATGACATCATGGCTGTTACAGGCTGTTATTACCTCATTACCACCAGTTGCATTATAATCAGAGTTTCCTCAGAGTCTTAAAAAGCCTAACATTTGAAAATCTAAGTTTTCGGTCTTAAAAGTCTTAAATTTGTTGCAGTATTGTGTTTTATTGTTAATTTTCTGACCTCAAATGTTCAATAAAATGCTCCAGCGACACGTCATTATGCTTTATTATGTTTTTACAACTACAAACCAGCCCAACGCACAACTTCTACATTGCAGCCAATTTACTTTGCCAGTAATTTTGTGATTTTTTTTGTACATTTTATGGATGTTTTTGTCATGATATAGGTCCAGGTACATTTCATCCATAATGCTCTTAGAAAGTCTCTAATGTGAGCCTGTAAATGAATGAATTACAACTTCAATAAACAGAGTCAATAAATGACGGTGTAAACGGTTTAAAAGCAGATGAACTGACTGTGTGTCTCTGTCCGTTTCCATAGAGACCTGCTCCGAGTGGGCGTGACCCTCGCCGGCCACCAGAAGAAAATCCTCTCCTCCATTCAGACGCTCAGGATACACAAAGCCCCTCCCACCCTGTTGTACTGACCAATCAGAGCCCCTCTGTCCAAACAAAGAACAACCCAACCCTCAGGTCGCTAAGCCCCGCCCACTCCCGTCCTCCTGACCAATCAGAAAGCCTCAGGACCACTTAGACTCCGCCTCCCGGTGGTCGGACCTCAGGACTCAGCCACGAAACGACTCTTCTGACCAATCAGAGGTGACGAGCAGCCACAGGAAGCTGCTGATTGGACGCCACTCAGGACGGACGCAGACCAGCCAATCCACTTCTCAGGAAACCAAAGCCCCGCCTCCTCCTCCTCCTCCTCTTACCTGATTGGTTGCTGCATGAGCCAATCAACACTGATGACTGAGCACGGATTTACTTCAGCTGACTTCTCATTGGACGAGGCTCTGCTACTCTCTCTAAGGCCCGCCCCCTTCATGAGAGCAGCGCTGTGATTGGCTCTCAGGCCTGTCCTTCACACAAACCAAAGACCAACCAGGATCAGACGTTGTCCAGAACCGGATCATGTGGATCAAACCTGTCTCCGTCCTCGAGGACACGATGACGTCATCCTGAGGACACGATGACGTCATCCCGAGGACATGATGACGTCGTCCCGAGGACACGACGACGTCATCCTGAGGACACTATGATGTCATCCTGAGGACACGATGATGTCATCCTGAGGACACGACGACGTCATCCTGAGGACACTATGATGTCATCCTGAGGACATGATGACGTCGTCCCGAGGACACTATGATGTCATCCTGAGGACATGATGACGTCATCCTGAGGACGCGATGACGTCGTCCCGAGGACATGATGTCATCCTGAGGACATGATGTCATCTCGAGGACGCGGTGACGTCATCCTGAGGACACGATGATGTCATCCTGAGGACACGATGACGTCGTCCCGAGGACATGATGTCATCTCGAGGACACAATGACGTCGTCCCGAGGACACGATGATGTCATCCTGAGGACATGATGTCATCTCGAGGACGCGGTGACGTCATCCTGAGGACACGATGATGTCATCCTGAGGACACGATGACATCATCGTGAGGACATGTATAATCTGTGAGGACGTTTCTGGGACGGACCGTCAGGAACTCACACTGTGACCGGTCCAGGTTCAGGCCCTGAGCGGCCTTCACTGATTGGTTGATTGGTTGATTGATCTACAGCTGTTGTTGAGCCTTAAAGTGACGGCGCCCGTTGAAACCAGACACTCAGCCCAGGGACCAGGTTCGATTCCCGTCCCAGGACCCAGTACTGGGACTGGTTTTATATCTCAGCACTTTGTTGCAGCTGCCGCTGTGAAGCAGCAGATCAATGTTCTTAATGTTTTTCATGTTTTTCATGTTTTTATACCAAACCTTTCATTTCACAATAATCTGTTTGTAACTTTTGTAAAGAAAGAAAAGTGTGAACGCCGTCGACGACCAAAGACCCAGTTTGTCTCTCTGTCCTGGAGCCTCAAGGGATGCTGGGAAAAAACAACAACACTATTAAACCAATGCCCCCCCCTCCCTGCAGGCTGTTATGACCACAGTAACGCTGAGAGCTGATTGGACGTTAGAGGAGGAGACAGAATAAGATGACGTTGTCTTGTACTGTTGCATCATGGGAGTCGCTGCAGTGATGTCACCGCCGTCCAGGCTGTTGATTGGTGCGTTCAGGAGCCACTTTGTGTTTCTGCTAGCGTTAGCCTCCAGGTGACATCATTACTGTATTATTACTGGGGGGGGGGGTCGTCAGCCAATCACAATAAAGACGACTCGTCCCGTCCAATGAGACGTCCTGTATCTGATTTAAGTGTCGGCTCCTTTTGTAACGTTTGGTTTCAGAGCAGGTATCAGCGGTCTGGTGGTTTTGTCTAATTGAAACCGTAAGTTACAGCTTCAAGTCACGACTACGACTTTGTAGCGTTCCAGGTAACCTAGGTAACCCGTAACTAGTGTTTTTACCGTCCTGTTGCCTGTGAAAGTCACTATAACGGCCTCTCGTAACTTCCGACCCGTGAACTCGTACCAGATGGAACCGGTACGACTTCACAGGAAGGAAAAACACAAGTTAGGAGTTTCCTTGAAGGCACCATGAGTTAGCAGCCCCCGCCCTCGTCAGGCATCTATTGGTCCTCGTGCTACGTCACCACATTCACGATGCAGCGATGCATCCCTTGGCTGCACACACAGCCCTTCATGCCGTTCTCTCTCCTCATTGGAGGAAAGTTTTCTCCTGGTTTCCAGCAGAGCAGAGTGACGGAGAGACCAGACACTCTATGGAAGAGATGCTGACCATGGAAAACAGAGGAACTACAACATTCACCTCAGATCTGATTTAAAGGACTATTCCAGGTAAATTCAACTCAGGGTGTATGTTCTAATAGTCGACTCTTTACTTGCTTCAAGTAAAGAGTGGATATTCCTGTGTTTATGACACAACCGGTATCTCCTACTGTCCCTGAATGCACCGAGCACGGCAGCAGGGTCTCAGATCTAGTTTTACAAACATGTCGACTTGTTGAAGTAAATAAACTTCTGGTGCATGTTTGAGTCGCCATGACGCTGTCTGTGGCTCTGAGGGATGGAAACAGGCTAACCAGAGGAACTTACATCCACTCCATTCATTGTTGCCATGGTGATGCAGGGACAGACACAGCTACCACAAAACAGGAGACATTAAACTGGAAACCTTCACATTCCTTCTGTTAGAGCTGGAATGATAGGAACATACAGCCCTGAGGGGAATTTGCCCGGAATTGTCCTTTAAGGTTAGTTAAGACTCTTTATCTTTCCCACAGTGGGGGGGGGGAGGTGTGTGTGTGTGTGTGTGTGTGTGTGTGTGGGGGGGGGGTAGGGGGGGGGGGGGGGGGGGGGGGGGGGGGGGGTGTTCTCCTCTCCAGGAAGCAGAACCTGGTCCTGGTTCTTCACAGGAACAGACTCATATGAAACTCCAGTCGGTCACATCTGGCTCCTGATTGGCTGAGCTGAGCTGGTTGGAATGTGCTGACCCCCCCCCCCCCCTCAACCCCCCGCCCCCCCCTCCTCCTCCTTCTCCTCCCATTGAAACCCTTCAGTCTTCATCACATCATCATCATCATCATCATCATCATCTCGGCCGCCGCTCGTCCCCAGAAATCACTTCCAGACGCTGAGGCTTTATGAAGAGCAGCTGAGTGTGTGTGTGTGTGTGTGTGTGTGTGTGTCTGTGTGTGTGTGTGTGTGTGTGTGTGTGTGTGTGTGTCTGTGTGTGTGATGTATAGGAAGGAACATGTCGACATGTTATTTCACTTTAATGAGCACATTGTTGGCAGCGACGCAGGGAAATGAAAAAAACACACGGGTTGTGTTTCATCTGTGTGTGTGTGTGTTTAATGTGTGTGTGTGTGTGTGTTTAATGTGTGTGTGTGTGTGTGTGTTTCATGTGTGTGTGTGTGTGTGTGTTTCATGTGTGTGTGTTATCCTGAGAGAGTTTGGCCGCCCTCCTGCTCTGTGTCTCTCTCTCCACGGCGATCGATACTGACAGCTCTGAAGTGCCTGCACACATGTGTGTTTAATGTGTGTGTGCATGTTTAATGTGTGTGTTTAGTGTGTGTGTGTGTGTGTGTGTGTGTGTGTGTGTTTAATGTGTGTGTGTGTGTGTGTTTAATGTGTGTGTGTGTGTGTGTTTAATATTTTCCAGCCCCTGCTCTCCGTCTGCAGGACTCTGGGAGCCGTGGGGTCGGTGCTGGTCGACCTCTGACCTCCTCCTCTCCCTGTAGTTAAAGGGTTAATCCGTGTGTTTGTAAAGACGTGGTCGTCCCTCTGTTGGATCCACCGGTCGGCCTCGGGGCCTCGGGGTTCCTCACGGTTAAAGGGACAGTTCAACATTTTGGCAAGCAGTAGGTTTGTTACCTTTAATTGTCGGTGCAAGATATTTTTAGAACGGCAGAGCAGAGACGTGAGCTGCTCAGAGCTACGCTACGGAGGCTCATTATGGGATGTCTTGGTTTCCCTCATAAAACTCATCAAATCCACAATCCAACAACTCCACAACGCTCTGGTGGACAAGTTGTGACCTGCACATTCACCACGCTATGAGATAATAACACAACGTTACCACACAGAGTTGTTTTAGAGGGAAATTCATGCAAAACCTCTGATGCACGTTGCCTTCAGGGACAGTTGTTCATCAACAGTCTCTGTGTTTCCCTCTAAACCAACAACCAGGACCAGGACCTGGACCAGGACCAGGACCAGGACCTGGACCAGGACCAGGACCAGGACCAGGACCAGGACCAGGACCAGGACCTGGACCAGGACCAGAACCAGGACCAGGACCTGGACCAGGACCTGGACCAGGACCAGGACCAGGACCAGGACCAGGACCTGGACCAGGACCAGGACCAGGACCAGGACCAGGACCAGGACCTGGACCAGGACCAGAACCAGGACCAGGACCTGGACCAGGACCTGGACCAGGACCAGGACCAGGACCAGGACCTGGACCAGGACCAGGACCTGATCTGGACCTGTCCAGGACCAGTTTCAGGACCAGGACCTGGACCAGGACCTGGACCAGGACCAGGACCAGGACCAGGACCAGGACCAGGACCAGGACCTGGACCAGGACCAGGACCTGGACCAGGACCAGGACCTGGACCAGGACCAGGACCTGGACCAGGACCAGGACCAGGACCAGGACCAGGACCAGGACCTGGACCAGGACCAGGACCAGGACCAGGACCAGGACCTGGACCAGGACCAGGACCAGGACCAGGACCAGGACCAGGACCTGGACCAGGACCTGGACCAGGACCAGGACCAGGACCAGGACCAGGACCAGGACCTGGACCAGGACCAGGACCTGGACCAGGACCAGGACCTGGACCAGGACCAGGACCGGGACCTGGACCAGGACCAGAACCAGGACCAGGACCAGGACCTGGACCAGGACCAGGACCTGGACCAGGACCAGGACCAGGACCAGGACCAGGTACAGACTGTGTGAAGAGTCGTTAGTCTCACACACACACACACACGTTATCTGATCTGCTGTCCTCTAGTTTCACTGACCAATACAATTCAGATCCTCAGCCTGTCGCCATAGTAATGATCATACCTGTCAATCAACAGGTAATCTGTCAGCTGATAGGAAGACATGCCTGACCCAGCAACGACCTCACACACACAGGTCTGGACTCTGGACCAATAGAATTCCAGATCCTCAGTGAGACGTCGTTCCTGCTTCCCCTCCAGACTCAACAAATACACAACCAGCAGCTCCACGTGCGTCCTCGTGCACACAGGTAGACTCCGCCCAAAACCGCTGTCGACCAATCCTACGTTAGCAACCGTCACCTGACCCGTAACCATAGGCCTGGCAGCTCCGCTACGTTTCCTGGGATGAAAAACTAAACGTTGGTTGTAGTCGGAGCATTTATGAAAAAAAGAAACACCTAACCGTAAAAAACTTCTACCAAAAGGTTTCTCAGTTGTTTTTTATAGTATTAGATCCTTAATAACAAACTAAAAGTTGACCACAGTTTGACACTAGAAAGGAGTCATTGTCAGGACGGCGTCCTGATGTCAATGTAATGGGTTGAAGCCCAGAGAGACGCTCCAGGTGAATAGGGTAAACATTTTAACTAACAGGTATCACCATGAAACTTCACAAGTTTATCACTCACATTAAGACAAATATTTTTTGTATTACAAGTTTTGTCAAATGTTATGTTTAAATATGTAAATGAGGCAATAACTAATTAAATATGCGCTAAATTGCATACTTTTCCAGAACTTTTCCAGATCCACTTCAGCAGCAGGAACGATTTTACAACCTGCGCGTCGTCTTGGAGCCGCGTCGGACGAAGAGCGGCGCCAGTGCAGCTGAAGATCAGATCCTCGCCGCGCCTGGAAGTAGATTCTTTGTTTTTGAGTTGGAGAAAACTGAAAATCATTTTGTCGTTCAACTGAAAGAAGTTCAGTGTGTTCTACAAACATGTTCTGTATCAGTCACGTCCAGTCTGGTACAAATACTAAGCTGTGTTATATTTGACCAGACGACCCCTGACCCTGCCAGCACATTTATATAATATAATATAATATAATATAATATAATATAATATAATATAATATAATATAATATAATATAATATAATATAATATAATATAAAATATGCAATAGTTTAAATGAAGCTCGATATGTTGAAGCTGAACCTGAAACCTTCTCTTCATTTCCTGTCGTCTCCAAATGTGAAAAGCAGTGATTTAGGTAAAAGCCTGTTTAGATGTTTTAATATTCTACGTGAAGAAATGAAAATAATGCTGTTTGCAATAAAAACATGTGTTAAATACTGTATAAATTAAATGTTCAGTTTCCTTTTCAAGACAAAGTGACTTCATACCTTTTGAAATCACTTGTTTGGGCGACTTCTTCCTCCGTCAACAAGCTATGAAGTCACTTTGTCTTGAAAAGGAAACTCATTTAATTGATACAGTATTTAACCTGCTGCTCTCTGCAGGGGGGGGGGGGGGGGGTCATGATGCTGTCAGCATCTGGAACACAGACTGCATGGATGTTGTTTTAGTTTCTGTCGTAGCCTTAACCTCCAACATGTTTTCATTCCCATTCCTGTATTCCTTCCACTGTGTTGTGTTTCAGTCTGGACGTGAGCTGCTGCTCTGACACGGTGTGTGTTGCTGTTTCCGTGTCCAGGCCGTCGTCATGGTGACGTGCTGAAAGGTGAGGTGCGTGACCTCTGACCTCTGACCTCTGACCTCTGGCCGGCAGCAGCGGCAGCAGCAGCAGCAGCAGCAGCAGCAGCACTTCCTCTTCCTGTTGGCTCCGCCCCCCGCCGGCCGCCACATTCCAGCTGCTGACCAGACAGGAAGTGATGTCACAGCTGCTGTCTGTCCCGACACACACACACACACACACACACACACACACACACACACACACACACACAGAGTGATGCAAGATGGCCGCTGTCACATCCACCTCCATTTCATGTCTGATCCTCCAACATCTGGGACGAGTTAGAGCAGGAATGAGGGAGGAGAGGGAGGGGGGGGGCTGTAGGAGGAGGGGGGGGGCTGTAGCTGAAGGTCTGAGACCAGCAGCGGTGTGTTGTTGTTATAGAAACCAGATTGACACACACACACACACACACACCTGGAACGTTTCCAGATGTTTCTACTGTTCAAGTCGATCAGAGGAGTTCCTACACACACACACACACACACACACACACACACACACACACAGCCCTGGTGAGACTCCGCCCCCTGCTGGACAGACACCACACTACAGCCAGAGGAGAACAGACACTCTGTCCCATGATGCAGAATCTCTGAAGTTTGTTTGTTTTATTGATTTCCAGAAAGCTTTTGATTGTGTTCATAGGGAGTTGCTGGAATATAAACTTCTTTCAGCAGGTGTAGATGGTTTATTCTACCAAGCTGTTAAAGCTTTATATAAAAATCCAGTTGCATGTGTGCAGGTGAATGATATGCGAACAGGTTGGTTCTCCACTCCAGTGGGAGTCAAACAGGGAGATGTTCTTTCCCCTACCCTCTTCTCTCTGTTTATAAATGATTTAGCACAGCAAATTAAAAACGAAAACACGGGGGTGCAAATTGGGGACATTAAATTAAATGTACTTTTGTATGCAGATGATGTTGTGATCCTGGCAGAGAGGGAGGGTGAACTGCAGTCCCTGCTAGACATTGTTAATAATTGGTGTTTGAAGTGGAGAATGTCGGTTAACCAAAGCAAAACATGGAGTAAACAGAAGTTCCTTTGATTCTACTGTGGGAGTTAAAAAGTTATGTTACACCAGTGTTCACAGATATCTTGGCTTCAACCTGGATGAACATTTGAAGTTTGAAGAAGGTATTGATACGCTTACCGATCAGGTAAATACCTACGTGGGTCACCAAGGTAGCGGTTATCCTCGTGCCTGTACTGATCTGGATGACTACAATGGTCATGTCCATGAGCAGGGCGGTAGCGACTGTCACGGCGATCAGGGGAAGGATATGCGGGTTGTTGTCTGTAGTAGTCATCATCATAGCGGGCTCTCAGATCGGGCGGGCTATGGGATCTGGCAGGCTGACTGTACCTGCTGACCTGCCTATCATAAATACCATCAACCTGGGGATGATACCAGCTGTCATGCTGTTTGGTCGTAGCAATAGAGCTGGGCGGTATGACCAAAAATTTATATCACGGTATTTTTCATATTTATATCGGTTTCACGGTATTTGACGGTATTTTTTTTTGTGATTCATGACTGGGTGTTAACCCCATTTTCTAATAATTTAGAGAATAGTTACTGCATTAATTGGCTTAGAATGACCTATTTTACTGTCACAAGGAGTGAATATTGTAGAAGAACATTAGTATCCAGACTAACATTGGGTTTCAATGGTCCCACAAAATGCTGCTGATCACAGAGAGGTGGCAGTGGCTCATAACTGTAATGAGGTGAAGGAATCAGAATACATGACTGTTGCAGTCAAAATAGAGCCCTTTATTAATATAAAAAAACAATCAACTTGATTATACTGTATATAAAGATTTTTGCACATGAGAATAATCATCTAAAATGCTATTTAATAAATATCTGTTATCAAAATGAATTCATGACACCAACTGTAGTGCCCGTCTTGTCCCTGTAAGATGGGCACGCTCGGCTGGTCCATAGGTGTTTGGACGCGTGCAATTGTGCAGTAAAACAATGTCAAAGGCAAGGTTCGGTGATACCAAAAAACACATTTATTACAAAAAGTATAAAATACCTCTTTGCCGTGGAGTTTAAATACCTCCTCGTGACCCGAACTTCCGGTGTCACCGGAAGTTACTAAAATAAACCGCCAACATTAAAACAACAAAATTAAGGCGAAATGGCTCCTACACCAATTATAAATAAACATTTCTTCACACACAAAAAAGTCCAGACAGTAGGGCTTCTGCTCTGCAAGTCAGTCTGTGTCCTGGAACGGGGGGGGGGCTGTGGTCAAGCTTCAGATCATAACTCCAACAGGTTGAGAGCCAGAGGACTTCTCTCTCTCTGTCTGTGTTGACTGAGGCAGTGAAACGCCTGCTGTGACTTCATTAAGTTGGTCGCTTTGCTCCTCTATCTCGCCATGTCGGCTGTCCTGTTTGTGTGAAGACTCATCACGGTCTGGCACCTTGGAGGCTCTCTCTTGCTGATGGGGGTCCTCGTGACCTTTGGATGGCACCGGCTTACCAGGCTGAGCAGGTGTGGATGACGTCTCGTCTTCACGCGGTCTGGACGGTGACGTGGCGTGCTGTGGGGCTAGTGCAGGAGAGCTAGAGATGTATTCTGTAAGGCGTTGCATATCTCGTCGCAGTTGGCCATGTTCCTCTCTCATGCTTTGAATGTACTGAAGAACCTCAGGAGGAGGAGTCTGTCTGGCCTGCTCATCATATTGGACGGGGTGCTTAGCGGCGTAGCCCACCTCATAGTCCTTGAGATATGGTGGCAGTTGGCTGCATCGGCGCGGGCGATCAGACTCTCTGGATAGGTCTCTCTTTTCCATGCTGAACAGGTAAGGCTGGAGTAGTTGCTCCGATCCGGCTCGAAGGACCAAAAATTGTATGACAGACTGACTGTAGCAGATCTTAGGTGGCAGCAACCACTTCAGGGTGTCGGGTCAGGACACAGGTGAGTGTGGAAAGAGAGACGGAGTCAGCAATAAAGTTCAACTCTTTATCTGTGTAAGTGTGTGGTGCAATACAAGCAAAAACAATACAGACTGATTAGAAATAAAGTACAACCTAAATATAAATTACACTGAGCTAGATATAGCAATAACTACAGCTCCAGGTGATTTATGAACTCGAATCATGAATCAATAAACAGAGAATGAGCATTGATATGCACTATAGGCCTATTAGCAATACAGTAGCCTAGCATAAGGCACTCAGGCTATAGCTAATCAGCATTAGCAGTTAACTTCTTATCACATTATCAAATCAACAACAAACTAGCTCTAAGTTGTCAAACAGACTCATGTGGATTTAAGATGAACATGAACAAAGTAACACAGTTGTAAACATTGTAACTCACGGCTCAATGGACGCACACACTGCAGACACACAGAGGGACAGTTCAGCCATTTGCTCTGAGGTGATCGATGCGCAGGTGATGCATTCAACTACCGCAACAGCGTCGGAATTTACATACACAACAAATGATTAACAATCTTAAAGGAAGAACACTTAGAGGGACGGCCTTTTGTACACAGTAGAAAGTGAAAAAAGATGTGAAATATTTTATAAGTCTGTGTGAGTGAATGTTGGATGTTCAGGTAACATTTAATCAGTACAATGGGTAAGAGTACTCCTTCACATTACTATGTATTGTTTAGTTCAAGTATTTGAAACATCACTCAGTCTCAGTGCTGAGGGTGGAGGATGTGAGGTCACTGTGAGGTCAGGTGTCATGTGTCTCCCTCTACTGGCCAGTTGCTGCTGCTACTGCTGCTGCACCACTCACTGGATAACATGCTCATTCACTGACAAAACTTTTCATACTCTGATAATGTCATCAAGAAACTCAATTTAATTCTTTCACATCTATGTTTATGTTAATATTATGGGACACTTTAATGCTGTTTCCCTGACAACAGAGCCAGGACACTGAGCAGGAAGGAGGCTGCGTCCTGCTGAGCCGCTCTCCCCTCACAGACCTTCACTTTGTTTTTGTCATTTCACTGTTTATACAGTGAGGACTGTAAACCATGTTGACCCTCCAGAGGCTGATGCAGCTGCAGCTACATCCACTCTGTCTGCACGACACATTCAGGGAACCTCTGTTAAGTTCAGCATCACTGTCTCTGAGTCTACATGTGAGGCGTTCAGGGACGTCTGTAAATAGCAGCATCACTGTTCAGCATACAGTGAGTGGGATTGAGTCATCATGGGTGAGATTTTTAAAATGATTTTTCTCCAGATTTCTACAGTAAAATGCCACCAAAATGATACCAGAGGTAGAGTGAGACACCAGGAACAACATGCAAAAGGAATGAGGATGACACCTATGAAGGAATTGATGTGACCTAAGGTCAAAGGTCAGCATACTGTAACTGGGTTGTGTTATATGGGTGACTTTAATGTCATTTTTCTCCAGATTTCTACAGTAAAATGCCACCAAAATGATACCAGAGGTAGAGTGAGATGTCAGGAACAATATGCAAAAGGAATGAGGATGACACCTACGAAGGAATTGATGTGACCTAAGGTCAAAGGTCAGCATACAGTGAGTGGGATTGAGTCATTATGGGTGACTTTAATGTCATTTTTCTCCAGATTTCTACAGTAAAATGCCACCAAAATGATACCAGAGGTAGAGTGAGACACCAGGAACAATATGCAAAAGGAATGAGGATGACACCTATGAAGGAATTGATGTGACCTAAGGTCAAAGGTCAGCATACAGTGAGTGGGATTGAGTCATTATGGGTGACTTTAAAATGATTTTTCTCCAGATTTCTACAGTAAAATGCCACCAAAATGATACCAGAGGTAGAGTGAGATGTCAGGAACAATATGCAAAAGGAATGAGGATGACACCTATGAAGGAATTGATGTGACCTAAGGTCAAAGGTCAGCATACTGTAACTGGGTTTTGTTATAGGGGTGACTTTAATGTCATTTTTCTCCAGATTTAGGGTTAGGGTTAGTACACACTATGTAGTATACACTATGTAGTATACACTATGTAGTATACACTATGTAGTACACACTATGTAGTATACACTATGTAGTACACACTATGTAGTACACACTATGTAGTACGCACTATGTAGTATACACTATGTAGTATGCACTATGTAGTATACACTATGTAGTACACACTATGTAGTACACACTGTAGTACACAGCATGTAGTACACAGTATGTAGTACACACTATGTAGTACACAGTATGTAGTATACAGTATGTAGTATACAGTATGTAGTACACAGTATGTAGTACACAGTATGTAGTATACAGTTTGTAGTACACACTATGTAGTACACACTATGTAGACCTTAGGTCACATCAATTCCTTCATAGGTGTCATCCTCATTCCTTTTGCATATTGTTCCTGGTGTCTCACTCTACCTCTGGTATCATTTTGGTGGCATTTTACTGTAGAAATCTGGAGAAAAATGACATTAAAGTCACCCCTTACCTTATGTAAGGTCAAAGGTCAGCATCCTGTAACTGGATTTTGTTATAGGGGTGACTTTAAAATGATTTTTCTCCAGATTTCTACAGTAAAATGCCACCAAAATGATACCAGAGGTAGAGTGAGACACCAGGAACAATATGCAAAAGGAATGAGGATGACACCTATGAAGGAATTGATGTGACCTAAGGTCAAAGGTCAGCATACTGTAACTGGATTGTGTTATAGGGGTGACTTTAATGTCATTTTTCTCCAGATTTAGGGTTAGGGTTAGTACACACTATGTAGTATACACTATGTAGTACACACTATGTAGTATACACTATGTAGTACACACTATGTAGTACACACTATGTAGTACGCACTATGTAGTATACACTATGTAGTATGCACTATGTAGTATACACTATGTAGTACACACTATGTAGTACACACTGTAGTACACAGCATGTAGTACACAGTATGTAGTACACACTATGTAGTACACAGTATGTAGAACACAGTATGTAGTATACAGTATGTAGTACACAGCGTGTAGTATACAGTATGTAGTACACACTATGTAGTACACACTATGTAGACCTTAGGTCACATCAATTCCTTCATAGGTGTCATCCTCATTCCTTTTGCATATTGTTCCTGACATCTCACTCTACCTCTGGTATCATTTTGGTGGCATTTTACTGTAGAAATCTGGAGAAAAATCATTTTAAAAATCTCACCCCTTACCTTATGTAAGGTCAAAGGTCAGCATACTGTAACTGGATTTTGTTATAGGGGTGACTTTAAAATGATTTTTCTCCAGATTTCTACAGTAAAATGCCACCAAAATGATACCAGAGGTAGAGTGAGATGTCAGGAACAACATGCAAAAGGAATGAGGATGACACCTATGAAGGAATTGATGTGACCTAAGGTCAAAGGTCAGCATATTGTAACTGGGTTTTGTTATAGGGGTGACTTTAAAATGATTTTTCTCCAGATTTCTACAGTAAAATGCCACCAAAATGATACCAGAGGTAGAGTGAGATGTCAGGAACAACATGCAAAAGGAATGAGGATGACACCTCTGAAGGAATTGATGTGACCTAAGGTCAAAGGTCAGCATACAGTGAGTGGGATTGAGTCATTATGGGTGACTTTAAAATGATTTTTCTCCAGATTTCTACAGTAAAATGCCACCAAAATGATACCAGACGTAGAGTGAGACACCAGGAACAATATGCAAAAGGAATGAGGATGACACCTATGAAGGAATTGATGTGACCTAAGGTCAAAGGTCAGCATACTGTAACTGGGTTGTGTTATAGGGGTGACTTTAATGTCATTTTTCTCCAGATTTAGGGTTAGGGTTAGTACACACTATGTAGTATACACTATGTAGTACACACTATGTAGTATACACTATGTAGTACACACTATGTAGTACACACTATGTAGTACGCACTATGTAGTATACACTATGTAGTATGCACTATGTAGTATACACTATGTAGTACACACTATGTAGTACACACTGTAGTACACAGCATGTAGTACACAGTATGTAGTACACACTATGTAGTACACAGTATGTAGAACACAGTATGTAGTATACAGTATGTAGTACACAGCGTGTAGTATACAGTATGTAGTACACACTATGTAGTACACACTATGTAGACCTTAGGTCACATCAATTCCTTCATAGGTGTCATCCTCATTCCTTTTGCATATTGTTCCTGGTGTCTCACTCTACCTCTGGTATCATTTTGGTGGCATTTTACTGTAGAAATCTGGAGAAAAATCATTTTAAAAATCTCACCCCTTACCTTATGTAAGGTCAAAGGTCAGCATACTGTAACTGGATTTTGTTATAGGGGTGACTTTAAAATGATTTTTCTCCAGATTTCTACAGTAAAATGCCACCAAAATGATACCAGAGGTAGAGTGAGATGTCAGGAACAATATGCAAAAGGAATGAGGATGACACCTATGAAGGAATTGATGTGACCTAAGGTCAAAGGTCAGCATATTGTAACTGGGTTTTGTTATAGGGGTGACTTTAAAATGATTTTTCTCCAGATTTCTACAGTAAAATGCCACCAAAATGATACCAGAGGTAGAGTGAGATGTCAGGAACAACATGCAAAAGGAATGAGGATGACACCTCTGAAGGAATTGATGTGACCTAAGGTCAAAGGTCAGCATACAGTGAGTGGGATTGAGTCATTATGGGTGACTTTAAAATGATTTTTCTCCAGATTTCTACAGTAAAATGCCACCAAAATGATACCAGAGGTAGAGTGAGACACCAGGAACAATATGCAAAAGGAATGAGGATGACACCTATGAAGGAATTGATGTGACCTAAGGTCAAAGGTCAGCATACAGTGAGTGGGATTAAGTCATTATGGGTGACTTTAATGTCATTTTTCTCCAGATTTCTACAGTAAAATGCCACCAAAATGATACCAGAGGTAGAGTGAGATGTCAGGAACAATATGCAAAAGGAATGAGGATGACACCTATGAAGGAATTGATGTGACCTAAGGTCAAAGGTCAGCATACTGTAACTGGGTTGTGTTATATGGGTGACTTTAATGTCATTTTTCTCCAGATTTCTACAGTAAAATGCCACCAAAATGATACCAGAGGTAGAGTGAGACACCAGGAACAATATGCAAAAGGAATGAGGATGACACCTATGAAGGAATTGATGTGACCTAAGGTCAAAGGTCAGCATATTGTAACTGGGTTGTGTTATAGGGGTGACTTTAAAATGATTTTTCTCCAGATTTCTACAGTAAAATGCCACCAAAATGATACCAGAGGTAGAGTGAGATGTCAGGAACAATATGCAAAAGGAATGAGGATGACACCTATGACGGAATTGATGTGACCTAAGGTCAAAGGTCAGCATACAGTGAGTGGGATTGAGTCATTATGGGTGACTTTAAAATGATTTTTCTCCAGATTTCTACAGTAAAATGCCACCAAAATGATACCAGAGGTAGAGTGAGATGTCAGGAACAATATGCAAAAGGAATGAGGATGACACCTATGAAGGAATTGATGTGACCTAAGGTCAAAGGTCAACATACTGTAACTGTGTTGTGTTATATGGGTGACTTTAATGTCATTTTTCTCCAGATTTCTACAGTAAAATGCCACCAAAATGATACCAGAGGTAGAGTGAGATGTCAGGAACAACATGCAAAAGGAATGAGGATGACACCTATGAAGGAATTGATGTGACCTAAGGTCAAAGGTCAGCATATTGTAACTGGGTTTTGTTATAGGGGTGACTTTAAAATGATTTTTCTCCAGATTTCTACAGTAAAATGCCACCAAAATGATACCAGAGGTAGAGTGAGACACCAGGAACAACATGCAAAAGGAATGAGGATGACACCTATGAAGGAATTGATGTGACCTAAGGTCAAAGGTCAGCATACAGTGAGTGGGATTGAGTCATTATGGGTGACTTTAAAATGATTTTTCTCCAGATTTCTACAGTAAAATGCCACCAAAATGATACCAGAGGTAGAGTGAGATGTCAGGAACAATATGCAAAAGGAATGAGGATGACACCTATGAAGGAATTGATGTGACCTAAAGTCAAAGGTCAGCATACTGTAACTGGGTTGTGTTATAGGGGTGACTTTAATGTCATTTTTCTCCAGATTTCTACAGTAAAATGGCACCAAAATGATACCAGAGGTAGAGTGAGACACCAGGAACAGTATGCAAAAGGAATGAGGATGACACCTATGAAGGAATTGATGTGACCTAAGGTCAAAGGTCAGCATACTGTAACTGGGTTGTGTTATAGGGGTGACTTTAATGTCATTTTTCTCCAGATTTCTACAGTAAAATGGCACCAAAATGATACCAGAGGTAGAGTGAGAAACCAGGAACAATATGCAAAAGGAATGAGGACGACACCTATGAAGGAATTGATGTGACCTAAGGTCAAAGGTCAACATACAGTAACTGGGTTTTGTTATATGGGTGACTTCAAAATGATTTTTCTCCAGATTTCTACAGTAAAATGGCACCAAAATGATACCAGAGGTAGAGTGAGAAACCAGGAACAATATGCAAAAGGAATGAGGACGACACCTATGAAGGAATTGATGTGACCTAAGGTCAAAGGTCAACATACAGTAACTGGGTTTTGTTATATGGGTGACTTCAAAATGATTTTTCTCCAGATTTCTACAGTAAAATGGCACCAAAATGATACCAGAGGTAGAGTGAGATGTCAGGAACAATATGCAAAAGGAATGAGGACGACACCTATGAAGGAATTGATGTGACCTAAGGTCAAAGGTCAACATACAGTAACTGGGTTTTGTTATATGGGTGACTTCAAAATGATTTTTCTCCAGATTTCTACAGTAAAATGCCACCAAAATGATACCAGAGGTAGAGTGAGACACCAGGAACAATATGCAAAATGAATGAGGATGACACCTATGAAGGAATTGATGTGACCTAAGGTCAAAGGTCAGCATACAGTGAGTGGGATTAAGTCATTATGGGTGACTTTAATGTCATTTTTCTCCAGATTTCTACAGTAAAATGCCACCAAAATCATACCAGAGGTAGAGTGAGATGTCAGGAACAATATGCAAAATGAATGAGGATGACACCTATGAAGGAATTGATGTGACCTAAAGTCAAAGGTCAGCATACTGTAACTGGGTTGTGTTATATGGGTGAATTTAATGTCATTTTCCTCCAAATTTCTACAGTAAAATGCCACCAAAATGATACCAGAGGTAGAGTGAGACACCAGGAACAATATGCAAAAGGAATGAGGATGACACCTATGAAGGAATTGATGTGACCTAAGGTCAAAGGTCAGCATACAGTGAGTGGGATTGAGTCATTATGGGTGACTTTAAAATGATTTTTCTCCAGATTTCCACAGTAAAATGCCACCAAAATTATACCAGAGGTAGAGTGAGATGTCAGGAACAATATGCAAAAGGAATGAGGATGACACCTATGAAGGAATTGATGTGACCTAAGGTCAAAGGTCAACATACTGCAACTGGGTTGTGTTATATGGGTGACTTTAAAATGATTTTTCTCCAGATTTCCACAGTAAAATGCCACCAAAATGATGCCAGAGGTAGAGTGAGATGTCAGGAACAATATGCAAAAGGAATGAGGATGACACCTACGAAGGAATTGATGTGACCTAAGGTCAAAGGTCAGCATACAGTGAGTGGGATTGAGTCATTATGGGTGACTTTAATGTCATTTTTCTCCAGATTTCTACAGTAAAATGCCACCAAAATGATACCAGAGGTAGAGTGAGACACCAGGAACAATATGCAAAAGGAATGAGGATGACACCTACGAAGGAATTGATGTGACCTGAGGTCAAAGGTCAGCATACTGTAACTGGGTTGTGTTATAGGGGTGACTTCAAAATGATTTTTCTCCAGATTTCTACAGTAAAATGCCACCAAAATGATACCAGAGGTAGAGTGAGACACCAGGAACAACATGCAAAAGGAATGAGGATGACACCTATGAAGGAATTGATGTGACCTAAGGTCAAAGGTCAGCATACTGTAACTGGGTTGTGTTATATGGGTGAATTTAATGTCATTTTCCTCCAAATTTCTACAGTAAAATGCCACCAAAATGATACCAGAGGTAGAGTGAGACACCAGGAACAATATGCAAAAGGAATGAGGATGACACCTATGAAGGAATTGATGTGACCTAAGGTCAAAGGTCAGCATACAGTGAGTGGGATTGAGTCATTATGGGTGACTTTAAAATGATTTTTCTCCAGATTTCCACAGTAAAATGCCACCAAAATGATACCAGAGGTAGAGTGAGATGTCAGGAACAATATGCAAAAGGAATGAGGATGACACCTATGAAGGAATTGATGTGACCTAAGGTCAAAGGTCAACATACTGCAACTGGGTTGTGTTATATGGGTGACTTCAAAATGATTTTTCTCCAGATTTCTACAGTAAAATGCCACCAAAATGATACCAGAGGTAGAGTGAGATGTCAGGAACAATATGCAAAAGGAATGAGGATGACACCTACGAAGGAATTGATGTGACCTAAGGTCAAAGGTCAGCATACAGTGAGTGGGATTGAGTCATTATGGGTGACTTTAATGTCATTTTTCTCCAGATTTCTACAGTAAAATGCCACCAAAATGATGCCAGAGGTAGAGTGAGATGTCAGGAACAATATGCAAAAGGAATGAGGATGACACCTATGAAGGAATTGATGTGACCTAAGGTCAAAGGTCAGCATACTATAACTGGGTTTTGTTATATGGGTGACTTTAATGTCATTTTTCTCCAGATTTCTACAGTAAAATGCCACCAAAATGATACCAGAGGTAGAGTGAGACACCAGGAACAATATGCAAAAGGAATGAGGATGACACCTATGAAGGAATTGATGTGACCTAAGGTCAAAGGTCAGCATACAGTGAGTGGGATTGAGTCATTATGGGTGACTTTAAAATGATTTTTCTCCAGATTTCTACAGTAAAATGCCACCAAAATGATACCAGAGGTAGAGTGAGATGTCAGGAACAATATGCAAAAGGAATGAGGATGACACCTATGAAGGAATTGATGTGACCTAAGGTCAAAGGTCAGCATACAGTGAGTGGGATTAAGTCATTATGGGTGACTTTAATGTCATTTTTCTCCAGATTTCTACAGTAAAATGCCACCAAAATGATACCAGAGGTAGAGTGAGACACCAGGAACAATATGCAAAAGGAATGAGGATGACACCTATGAAGGAATTGATGTGACCTAAGGTCAAAGGTCAGCATACTGTAACTGGGTTGTGTTATATGGGTGAATTTAATGTCATTTTCCTCCAAATTTCTACAGTAAAATGCCACCAAAATGATACCAGAGGTAGAGTGAGACACCAGGAACAATATGCAAAAGGAATGAGGATGACACCTATGAAGGAATTGATGTGACCTAAGGTCAAAGGTCAGCATACAGTGAGTGGGATTGAGTCATTATGGGTGACTTTAAAATGATTTTTCTCCAGATTTCCACAGTAAAATGCCACCAAAATGATACCAGAGGTAGAGTGAGATGTCAGGAACAATATGCAAAAGGAATGAGGATGACACCTATGAAGGAATTGATGTGACCTAAGGTCAAAGGTCAACATACTGCAACTGGGTTGTGTTATATGGGTGACTTCAAAATGATTTTTCTCCAGATTTCTACAGTAAAATGCCACCAAAATGATACCAGAGGTAGAGTGAGATGTCAGGAACAATATGCAAAAGGAATGAGGATGACACCTACGAAGGAATTGATGTGACCTAAGGTCAAAGGTCAGCATACAGTGAGTGGGATTGAGTCATTATGGGTGACTTTAATGTCATTTTTCTCCAGATTTCTACAGTAAAATGCCACCAAAATGATACCAGAGGTAGAGTGAGACACCAGGAACAATATGCAAAAGGAATGAGGATGACACCTACGAAGGAATTGATGTGACCTGAGGTCAAAGGTCAGCATACTGTAACTGGGTTGTGTTATAGGGGTGACTTCAAAATGATTTTTCTCCAGATTTCTACAGTAAAATGCCACCAAAATGATACCAGAGGTAGAGTGAGACACCAGGAACAACATGCAAAAGGAATGAGGATGACACCTATGAAGGAATTGATGTGACCTAAGGTCAAAGGTCAGCATACTGTAACTGGGTTGTGTTATATGGGTGAATTTAATGTCATTTTCCTCCAAATTTCTACAGTAAAATGCCACCAAAATGATACCAGAGGTAGAGTGAGACACCAGGAACAATATGCAAAAGGAATGAGGATGACACCTATGAAGGAATTGATGTGACCTAAGGTCAAAGGTCAGCATATTGTAACTGGGTTGTGTTATATGGGTGACTTCAAAATGATTTTTCTCCAGATTTCTACAGTAAAATGCCACCAAAATGATACCAGAGGTAGAGTGAGACACCAGGAACAACATGCAAAAGGAATGAGGATGACACCTATGAAGGAATTGATGTGACCTAAGGTCAAAGGTCAGCATACAGTGAGTGGGATTGAGTCATTATGGGTGACTTTAAAATGATTTTTCTCCAGATTTCCACAGTAAAATGCCACCAAAATGATACCAGAGGTAGAGTGAGATGTCAGGAACAATATGCAAAAGGAATGAGGATGACACCTATGAAGGAATTGATGTGACCTAAGGTCAAAGGTCAACATACTGCAACTGGGTTGTGTTATATGGGTGACTTCAAAATGATTTTTCTCCAGATTTCTACAGTAAAATGCCACCAAAATGATGCCAGAGGTAGAGTGAGATGTCAGGAACAATATGCAAAAGGAATGAGGATGACACCTACGAAGGAATTGATGTGACCTAAGGTCAAAGGTCAGCATACAGTGAGTGGGATTGAGTCATTATGGGTGACTTTAATGTCATTTTTCTCCAGATTTCTACAGTAAAATGCCACCAAAATGATACCAGAGGTAGAGTGAGATGTCAGGAACAATATGCAAAAGGAATGAGGATGACACCTATGAAGGAATTGATGTGACCTAAGGTCAAAGGTCAGCATACTATAACTGGGTTTTGTTATATGGGTGACTTTAATGTCATTTTTCTCCAGATTTCTACAGTAAAATGCCACCAAAATGATACCAGAGGTAGAGTGAGACACCAGGAACAATATGCAAAAGGAATGAGGATGACACCTATGAAGGAACTGATGTGACCTAAGGTCAAAGGTCAGCATACAGTGAGTGGGATTGAGTCATTATGGGTGACTTTAAAATGATTTTTCTCCAGATTTCTACAGTAAAATGCCACCAAAATGATACCAGAGGTAGAGTGAGATGTCAGGAACAATATGCAAAAGGAATGAGGATGACACCTATGAAGGAATTGATGTGACCTAAGGTCAAAGGTCAGCATATTGTAACTGGGTTGTGTTATATGGGTGACTTCAAAATGATTTTTCTCCAGATTTCTACAGTAAAATGCCACCAAAATGATGCCAGAGGTAGAGTGAGACACCAGGAACAATATGCAAAAGGAATGAGGATGACACCTATGAAGGAATTGATGTGACCTAAGGTCAAAGGTCAGCATACAGTGAGTGGGATTGAGTCATTATGGGTGACTTTAAAATGATTTTTCTCCAGATTTCTACAGTAAAATGCCACCAAAATGATACCAGAGGTAGAGTGAGATGTCAGGAACAATATGCAAAAGGAATGAGGATGACACCTATGAAGGAATTGATGTGACCTAAGGTCAAAGGTCAGCATACAGTGAGTGGGATTAAGTCATTATGGGTGACTTTAATGTCATTTTTCTCCAGATTTCTACAGTAAAATGCCACCAAAATGATACCAGAGGTAGAGTGAGACACCAGGAACAATATGCAAAAGGAATGAGGATGACACCTATGAAGGAATTGATGTGACCTAAGGTCAAAGGTCAGCATACTGTAACTGGGTTGTGTTATATGGGTGAATTTAATGTCATTTTCCTCCAAATTTCTACAGTAAAATGCCACCAAAATGATACCAGAGGTAGAGTGAGACACCAGGAACAATATGCAAAAGGAATGAGGATGACACCTATGAAGGAATTGATGTGACCTAAGGTCAAAGGTCAGCATACAGTGAGTGGGATTGAGTCATTATGGGTGACTTTAAAATGATTTTTCTCCAGATTTCCACAGTAAAATGCCACCAAAATGATACCAGAGGTAGAGTGAGATGTCAGGAACAATATGCAAAAGGAATGAGGATGACACCTATGAAGGAATTGATGTGACCTAAGGTCAAAGGTCAACATACTGCAACTGGGTTGTGTTATATGGGTGACTTCAAAATGATTTTTCTCCAGATTTCTACAGTAAAATGCCACCAAAATGATGCCAGAGGTAGAGTGAGACACCAGGAACAATATGCAAAAGGAATGAGGATGACACCTACGAAGGAATTGATGTGACCTAAGGTCAAAGGTCAGCATACAGTGAGTGGGATTGAGTCATTATGGGGGACTTTAATGTCATTTTTCTCCAGATTTCTACAGTAAAATGCCACCAAAATGATACCAGAGGTAGAGTGAGATGTCAGGAACAATATGCAAAAGGAATGAGGATGACACCTATGAAGGAATTGATGTGACCTGAGGTCAAAGGTCAGCATCCTGTAACTGGGTTTTGATATAGGGGTGACTTCAAAATGATTTTTCTCCAGATTTCTACAGTAAAATGCCACCAAAATGATACCAGAGGTAGAGTGAGACACCAGGAACAACATGCAAAAGGAATGAGGATGACACCTATGAAGGAATTGATGTGACCTAAGGTCAAAGGTCAGCATACTGTAACTGGGTTGTGTTATATGGGTGAATTTAATGTCATTTTCCTCCAAATTTCTACAGTAAAATGCCACCAAAATGATACCAGAGGTAGAGTGAGACACCAGGAACAATATGCAAAAGGAATGAGGATGACACCTATGAAGGAATTGATGTGACCTAAGGTCAAAGGTCAACATACTGCAACTGGGTTGTGTTATATGGGTGACTTCAAAATGATTTTTCTCCAGATTTCTACAGTAAAATGCCACCAAAATGATGCCAGAGGTAGAGTGAGACACCAGGAACAATATGCAAAAGGAATGAGGATGACACCTACGAAGGAATTGATGTGACCTAAGGTCAAAGGTCAGCATACAGTGAGTGGGATTGAGTCATTATGGGTGACTTTAAAATGATTTTTCTCCAGATTTCTACAGTAAAATGCCACCAAAATGATACCAGAGGTAGAGTGAGATGTCAGGAACAATATGCAAAAGGAATGAGGATGACACCTATGAAGGAATTGATGTGACCTAAGGTCAAAGGTCAGCATACAGTGAGTGGGATTAAGTCATTATTGGTGACTTTAATGTCATTTTTCTCCAGATTTCTACAGTAAAATGCCACCAAAATGATACCAGAGGTAGAGTGAGATGTCAGGAACAATATGCAAAAGGAATGAGGATGACACCTATGAAGGAATTGATGTGACCTGAGGTCAAAGGTCAGCATCCTGTAACTGGGTTTTGATATAGGGGTGACTTCAAAATGATTTTTCTCCAGATTTCTACAGTAAAATGCCACCAAAATGATACCAGAGGTAGAGTGAGACACCAGGAACAACATGCAAAAGGAATGAGGATGACACCTATGAAGGAATTGATGTGACCTAAGGTCAAAGGTCAGCATACTGTAACTGGGTTGTGTTATATGGGTGAATTTAATGTCATTTTCCTCCAAATTTCTACAGTAAAATGCCACCAAAATGATACCAGAGGTAGAGTGAGACACCAGGAACAATATGCAAAAGGAATGAGGATGACACCTATGAAGGAATTGATGTGACCTAAGGTCAAAGGTCAACATACTGCAACTGGGTTGTGTTATATGGGTGACTTCAAAATGATTTTTCTCCAGATTTCTACAGTAAAATGCCACCAAAATGATGCCAGAGGTAGAGTGAGACACCAGGAACAATATGCAAAAGGAATGAGGATGACACCTACGAAGGAATTGATGTGACCTAAGGTCAAAGGTCAGCATACAGTGAGTGGGATTGAGTCATTATGGGTGACTTTAAAATGATTTTTCTCCAGATTTCTACAGTAAAATGCCACCAAAATGATACCAGAGGTAGAGTGAGATGTCAGGAACAATATGCAAAAGGAATGAGGATGACACCTATGAAGGAATTGATGTGACCTAAGGTCAAAGGTCAGCATACAGTGAGTGGGATTAAGTCATTATTGGTGACTTTAATGTCATTTTTCTCCAGATTTCTACAGTAAAATGCCACCAAAATGATACCAGAGGTAGAGTGAGACACCAGGAACAATATGCAAAAGGAATGAGGATGACACCTATGAAGGAATTGATGTGACCTAAGGTCAAAGGTCAGCATACTGTAACTGGGTTGTGTTATATGGGTGAATTTAATGTCATTTTCCTCCAAATTTCTACAGTAAAATGCCACCAAAATGATACCAGAGGTAGAGTGAGACACCAGGAACAATATGCAAAAGGAATGAGGATGACACCTATGAAGGAATTGATGTGACCTAAGGTCAAAGGTCAGCATACAGTGAGTGGGATTGAGTCATTATGGGTGACTTTAAAATGATTTTTCTCCAGATTTCCACAGTAAAATGCCACCAAAATGATACCAGAGGTAGAGTGAGATGTCAGGAACAATATGCAAAAGGAATGAGGATGACACCTATGAAGGAATTGATGTGACCTAAGGTCAAAGGTCAGCATACAGTGAGTGGGATTGAGTCATTATGGGTGACTTTAAAATGATTTTTCTCCAGATTTCCACAGTAAAATGCCACCAAAATGATACCAGAGGTAGAGTGAGATGTCAGGAACAATATGCAAAAGGAATGAGGATGACACCTATGAAGGAATTGATGTGACCTAAGGTCAAAGGTCAACATACTGCAACTGGGTTGTGTTATATGGGTGACTTCAAAATGATTTTTCTCCAGATTTCTACAGTAAAATGCCACCAAAATGATACCAGAGGTAGAGTGAGACACCAGGAACAATATGCAAAAGGAATGAGGATGACACCTATGAAGGAATTGATGTGACCTAAGGTCAAATGTCAGCATATTGTAACTGGGTTGTGTTATATGGGTGACTTTAATGTCATTTTTCTCCAGATTTCTACAGTAAAATGCCACCAAAATGATACCAGAGGTAGAGTGAGACACCAGGAACAACATGCAAAAGGAATGAGGATGACACCTATGAAGGAATTGATGTGACCTAAGGTCAAAGGTCAGCATACAGTGAGTGGGATTGAGTCATTATGGGTGACTTTAAAATGATTTTTCTCCAGATTTCCACAGTAAAATGCCACCAAAATGATACCAGAGGTAGAGTGAGATGTCAGGAACAATATGCAAAAGGAATGAGGATGACACCTATGAAGGAATTGATGTGACCTAAGGTCAAAGGTCAGCATACTATAACTGGGTTTTGTTATATGGGTGACTTTAATGTCATTTTTCTCCAGATTTCTACAGTAAAATGCCACCAAAATGATACCAGAGGTAGAGTGAGACACCAGGAACAATATGCAAAAGGAATGAGGATGACACCTATGAAGGAATTGATGTGACCTAAGGTCAAAGGTCAGCATACAGTGAGTGGGATTGAGTCATTATGGGTGACTTTAAAATGATTTTTCTACAGATTTCTACAGTAAAATGCCACCAAAATGATACCAGAGGTAGAGTGAGATGTCAGGAACAATATGCAAAAGGAATGAGGATGACACCTATGAAGGAATTGATGTGACCTAAGGTCAAAGGTCAGCATATTGTAACTGGGTTGTGTTATATGGGTGACTTCAAAATGATTTTTCTCCAGATTTCTACAGTAAAATGCCACCAAAATGATACCAGAGGTAGAGTGAGACACCAGGAACAATATGCAAAAGGAATGAGGATGACACCTATGAAGGAATTGATGTGACCTAAGGTCAAAGGTCAGCATATTGTAACTGGGTTGTGTTATATGGGTGACTTCAAAATGATTTTTCTCCAGATTTCTACAGTAAAATGCCACCAAAATGATACCAGAGGTAGAGTGAGATGTCAGGAACAACATGCAAAAGGAATGAGGATGACACCTATGAAGGAATTGATGTGACCTAAGGTCAAAGGTCAGCATACAGTGAGTGGGATTGAGTCATTATGGGTGACTTTAAAATGATTTTTCTCCAGATTTCTACAGTAAAATGCCACCAAAATGATACCAGAGGTAGAGTGAGATGTCAGGAACAATATGCAAAAGGAATGAGGATGACACCTATGAAGGAATTGATGTGACCTAAGGTCAAAGGTCAACATACTGCAACTGGGTTGTGTTATATGGGTGACTTCAAAATGATTTTTCTCCAGATTTCTACAGTAAAATGCCACCAAAATGATGCCAGAGGTAGAGTGAGATGTCAGGAACAAAATGCAAAAGGAATGAGGATGACACCTATGAAGGAATTGATGTGACCTAAGGTCAAAGGTCAGCATACAGTGAGTGGGATTGAGTCATTATGGGTGACTTTAATGTCATTTTTCTCCAGATTTCTACAGTAAAATGCCACCAAAATGATACCAGAGGTAGAGTGAGACACCAGGAACAATATGCAAAAGGAATGAGGATGACACCTACGAAGGAATTGATGTGACCTGAGGTCAAAGGTCAGCATCCTGTAACTGGGTTTTGATATAGGGGTGACTTCAAAATGATTTTTCTCCAGATTTCTACAGTAAAATGCCACCAAAATGATACCAGAGGTAGAGTGAGACACCAGGAACAACATGCAAAAGGAATGAGGATGACACCTATGAAGGAATTGATGTGACCTAAGGTCAAAGGTCAGCATACTGTAACTGGGTTGTGTTATATGGGTGAATTTAATGTCATTTTCCTCCAAATTTCTACAGTAAAATGCCACCAAAATGATACCAGAGGTAGAGTGAGACACCAGGAACAATATGCAAAAGGAATGAGGATGACACCTACGAAGGAATTGATGTGACCTAAGGTCAAAGGTCAGCATACAGTGAGTGGGATTGAGTCATTATGGGTGACTTTAAAATGATTTTTCTCCAGATTTCCACAGTAAAATGCCACCAAAATGATACCAGAGGTAGAGTCAGATGTCAGGAACAATATGCAAAAGGAATGAGGATGACACCTATGAAGGAATTGATGTGACCTAAGGTCAAAGGTCAACATACTGCAACTGGGTTGTGTTATATGGGTGACTTCAAAATGATTTTTCTCCAGATTTCTACAGTAAAATGCCACCAAAATGATACCAGAGGTAGAGTGAGACACCAGGAACAACATGCAAAAGGAATGAGGATGACACCTATGAAGGAATTGATGTGACCTAAGGTCAAAGGTCAGCATACAGTGAGTGGGATTGAGTCATTATGGGTGACTTTAATGTCATTTTTCTCCAGATTTCTACAGTAAAATGCCACCAAAATGATACCAGAGGTAGAGTGAGATGTCAGGAACAATATGCAAAAGGAATGAGAATGACACCTATGAAGGAATTGCTGTGACCTAAGGTCAAAGGTCAGCATACAGTGAGTGGGATTGAGTCATTATGGGTGACTTTAAAATGATTTTTCTCCAGATTTCTACAGTAAAATGCCACCAAAATGATACCAGAGGTAGAGTGAGATGTCAGGAACAATATGCAAAAGGAATGAGGATGACACCTATGAAGGAATTGATGTGACCTAAGGTCAAAGGTCAGCATACTATAACTGGGTTTTGTTATATGGGTGACTTTAATGTCATTTTTCTCCAGATTTCTACAGTAAAATGCCACCAAAATGATACCAGAGGTAGAGTGAGACACCAGGAACAATATGCAAAAGGAATGAGGATGACACCTATGAAGGAATTGATGTGACCTAAGGTCAAAGGTCAACATACTGTAACTGGGTTGTGTTATATGGGTGACTTCAAAATGATTTTTCTCCAGATTTCTACAGTAAAATGCCACCAAAATGATACCAGAGGTAGAGTGAGACACCAGGAACAATATGCAAAAGGAATGAGGATGACACCTATGAAGGAATTGATGTGACCTAAGGTCAAAGGTCAACATACTGTAACTGGGTTGTGTTATATGGGTGACTTCAAAATGATTTTTCTCCAGATTTCTACAGTAAAATGCCACCAAAATGATACCAGAGGTAGAGTGAGACACCAGGAACAATATGCAAAAGGAATGAGGATGACACCTATGAAGGAATTGGTGTGACCTAAGGTCAAAGGTCAACACATTGTAACTGGATTGTGTTATAGGGGTGACATTAAAATGATTTTTCTCCAGATTTCTACAGTAAAATGCCACCAAAATGATACCAGAGGTAGAGTGAGACACCAGGAACAATATGCAAAAGGAATGAGGATGACACCTATGAAGGAATTGATGTGACCTAAGGTCAAAGGTCAGCATACTGTAACTGGGTTTTGTTATAGGGGTGACTTTAATGTCATTTTTCTCCAGATTTCTACAGTAAAATGCCACCAAAATGATACCAGAGGTAGAGTGAGATGTCAGGAACAACATGCAAAAGTAATGAGGATGACACCTATGAAGGAATTGATGTGACCTAAGGTCAAAGGTCAGCATATTGTAACTGGGTTTTTTTTATATGGGTGAATTTAAAGTTATTTTTCTCCAAATTTTTACAGTAAAATGCCACCAAAATGATACCAGAGGTAGAGTGAGACACCAGGAACAATATGCAAAAGGAATGAGGATGACACCTATGAAGGAATTGATGTGACCTAAGGTCAAAGGTCAGCATACAGTGAGTGGGATTGAGTCATTATGGGTGACTTTAAAATGATTTTTCTCCAGATTTCCACAGTAAAATGCCACCAAAATGATACCAGAGGTAGAGTGAGACACCAGGAACAATATGCAAAAAGAATGAGGATGACACCTATGAAGGAATTGATGTGACCTAAGGTCAAAGGTCAACATACTGCAACTGGGTTGTGTTATATGGGTGACTTCAAAATGATTTTTCTCCAGATTTCTACAGTAAAATGCCACCAAAATGATGCCAGAGGTAGAGTGAGATGTCAGGAACAATATGCAAAAGGAATGAGGATGACACCTACGAAGGAATTGATGTGACCTAAGGTCAAAGGTCAGCATACAGTGAGTGGGATTGAGTCATTATGGGTGACTTTAATGTCATTTTTCTCCAGATTTCTACAGTAAAATGCCACCAAAATGATACCAGAGGTAGAGTGAGATGTCAGGAACAATATGCAAAAGGAATGAGGATGACACCTATGAAGGAATTGATGTGACCTAAGGTCAAAGGTCAGCATACTATAACTGGGTTTTGTTATATGGGTGACTTTAATGTCATTTTTCTCCAGATTTCTACAGTAAAATGCCACCAAAATGATACCAGAGGTAGAGTGAGACACCAGGAACAATATGCAAAAGGAATGAGGATGACACCTATGAAGGAATTGATGTGACCTAAGGTCAAAGGTCAGCATACAGTGAGTGGGATTGAGTCATTATGGGTGACTTTAATGTCATTTTTCTCCAGATTTCTACAGTAAAATGCCACCAAAATGATACCAGAGGTAGAGTGAGACACCAGGAACAATATGCAAAAGGAATGAGGATGACACCTACGAAGGAATTGATGTGACCTGAGGTCAAAGGTCAGCATCCTGTAACTGGGTTTTGATATAGGGGTGACTTCAAAATGATTTTTCTCCAGATTTCTACAGTAAAATGCCACCAAAATGATACCAGAGGTAGAGTGAGACACCAGGAACAACATGCAAAAGGAATGAGGATGACACCTATGAAGGAATTGATGTGACCTAAGGTCAAAGGTCAGCATACTGTAACTGGGTTGTGTTATATGGGTGAATTTAATGTCATTTTCCTCCAAATTTCTACAGTAAAATGCCACCAAAATGATACCAGAGGTAGAGTGAGACACCAGGAACAATATGCAAAAGGAATGAGGATGACACCTATGAAGGAATTGATGTGACCTAAGGTCAAAGGTCAACATACTGCAACTGGGTTGTGTTATATGGGTGACTTCAAAATGATTTTTCTCCAGATTTCTACAGTAAAATGCCACCAAAATGATACCAGAGGTAGAGTGAGATGTCAGGAACAATATGCAAAAGGAATGAGGATGACACCTATGAAGGAATTGATGTGACCTAAGGTCAAAGGTCAGCATACAGTGAGTGGGATTAAGTCATTATGGGTGACTTTAATGTCATTTTTCTCCAGATTTCTACAGTAAAATGCCACCAAAATGATACCAGAGGTAGAGTGAGACACCAGGAACAATATGCAAAAGGAATGAGGATGACACCTATGAAGGAATTGATGTGACCTAAGGTCAAAGGTCAGCATACTGTAACTGGGTTGTGTTATATGGGTGAATTTAATGTCATTTTCCTCCAAATTTCTACAGTAAAATGCCACCAAAATGATACCAGAGGTAGAGTGAGACACCAGGAACAATATGCAAAAGGAATGAGGATGACACCTATGAAGGAATTGATGTGACCTAAGGTCAAAGGTCAGCATACAGTGAGTGGGATTGAGTCATTATGGGTGACTTTAAAATGATTTTTCTCCAGATTTCCACAGTAAAATGCCACCAAAATGATACCAGAGGTAGAGTGAGATGTCAGGAACAATATGCAAAAGGAATGAGGATGACACCTATGAAGGAATTGATGTGACCTAAGGTCAAAGGTCAGCATACAGTGAGTGGGATTGAGTCATTATGGGTGACTTTAAAATGATTTTTCTCCAGATTTCCACAGTAAAATGCCACCAAAATGATACCAGAGGTAGAGTGAGATGTCAGGAACAATATGCAAAAGGAATGAGGATGACACCTATGAAGGAATTGATGTGACCTAAGGTCAAATGTCAGCATATTGTAACTGGGTTGTGTTATATGGGTGACTTTAATGTCATTTTTCTCCAGATTTCTACAGTAAAATGCCACCAAAATGATACCAGAGGTAGAGTGAGACACCAGGAACAACATGCAAAAGGAATGAGGATGACACCTATGAAGGAATTGATGTGACCTAAGGTCAAAGGTCAGCATACAGTGAGTGGGATTGAGTCATTATGGGTGACTTTAAAATGATTTTTCTCCAGATTTCCACAGTAAAATGCCACCAAAATGATACCAGAGGTAGAGTGAGATGTCAGGAACAATATGCAAAAGGAATGAGGATGACACCTATGAAGGAATTGATGTGACCTAAGGTCAAAGGTCAGCATACTATAACTGGGTTTTGTTATATGGGTGACTTTAATGTCATTTTTCTCCAGATTTCTACAGTAAAATGCCACCAAAATGATACCAGAGGTAGAGTGAGACACCAGGAACAATATGCAAAAGGAATGAGGATGACACCTATGAAGGAATTGATGTGACCTAAGGTCAAAGGTCAGCATATTGTAACTGGGTTGTGTTATATGGGTGACTTCAAAATGATTTTTCTCCAGATTTCTACAGTAAAATGCCACCAAAATGATACCAGAGGTAGAGTGAGATGTCAGGAACAACATGCAAAAGGAATGAGGATGACACCTATGAAGGAATTGATGTGACCTAAGGTCAAAGGTCAGCATACAGTGAGTGGGATTGAGTCATTATGGGTGACTTTAAAATGATTTTTCTCCAGATTTCCACAGTAAAATGCCACCAAAATGATACCAGAGGTAGAGTGAGATGTCAGGAACAATATGCAAAAGGAATGAGGATGACACCTATGAAGGAATTGATGTGACCTAAGGTCAAAGGTCAACATACTGCAACTGGGTTGTGTTATATGGGTGACTTCAAAATGATTTTTCTCCAGATTTCTACAGTAAAATGCCACCAAAATGATACCAGAGGTAGAGTGAGACACCAGGAACAATATGCAAAAGGAATGAGGATGACACCTATGAAGGAATTGATGTGACCTAAGGTCAAATGTCAGCATATTGTAACTGGGTTGTGTTATATGGGTGACTTTAATGTCATTTTTCTCCAGATTTCTACAGTAAAATGCCACCAAAATGATACCAGAGGTAGAGTGAGACACCAGGAACAACATGCAAAAGGAATGAGGATGACACCTATGAAGGAATTGATGTGACCTAAGGTCAAAGGTCAACATACTGCAACTGGGTTGTGTTATATGGGTGACTTCAAAATGATTTTTCTCCAGATTTCTACAGTAAAATGCCACCAAAATGATACCAGAGGTAGAGTGAGACACCAGGAACAATATGCAAAAGGAATGAGGATGACACCTATGAAGGAATTGATGTGACCTAAGGTCAAATGTCAGCATATTGTAACTGGGTTGTGTTATATGGGTGACTTTAATGTCATTTTTCTCCAGATTTCTACAGTAAAATGCCACCAAAATGATACCAGAGGTAGAGTGAGACACCAGGAACAACATGCAAAAGGAATGAGGATGACACCTATGAAGGAATTGATGTGACCTAAGGTCAAAGGTCAGCATACAGTGAGTGGGATTGAGTCATTATGGGTGACTTTAAAATGATTTTTCTCCAGATTTCTACAGTAAAATGCCACCAAAATGATACCAGAGGTAGAGTGAGATGTCAGGAACAATATGCAAAAGGAATGAGGATGACACCTATGAAGGAATTGATGTGACCTAAGGTCAAAGGTCAGCATACAGTGAGTGGGATTAAGTCATTATGGGTGACTTTAATGTCATTTTTCTCCAGATTTCTACAGTAAAATGCCACCAAAATGATACCAGAGGTAGAGTGAGACACCAGGAACAATATGCAAAAGGAATGAGGATGACACCTATGAAGGAATTGATGTGACCTAAGGTCAAAGGTCAGCATACTGTAACTGGGTTGTGTTATATGGGTGAATTTAATGTCATTTTCCTCCAAATTTCTACAGTAAAATGCCACCAAAATGATACCAGAGGTAGAGTGAGACACCAGGAACAATATGCAAAAGGAATGAGGATGACACCTATGAAGGAATTGATGTGACCTAAGGTCAAAGGTCAACATACTGCAACTGGGTTGTGTTATATGGGTGACTTCAAAATGATTTTTCTCCAGATTTCTACAGTAAAATGCCACCAAAATGATGCCAGAGGTAGAGTGAGATGTCAGGAACAATATGCAAAAGGAATGAGGATGACACCTATGAAGGAATTGATGTGACCTGAGGTCAAAGGTCAGCATACAGTGAGTGGGATTGAGTCATTATGGGTGACTTTAATGTCATTTTTCTCCAGATTTCTACAGTAAAATGCCACCAAAATGATACCAGAGGTAGAGTGAGACACCAGGAACAATATGCAAAAGGAATGAGGATGACACCTACGAAGGAATTGATGTGACCTGAGGTCAAAGGTCAGCATCCTGTAACTGGGTTTTGATATAGGGGTGACTTCAAAATGATTTTTCTCCAGATTTCTACAGTAAAATGCCACCAAAATGATACCAGAGGTAGAGTGAGACACCAGGAACAACATGCAAAAGGAATGAGGATGACACCTATGAAGGAATTGATGTGACCTAAGGTCAAAGGTCAGCATACAGTGAGTGGGATTGAGTCATTATGGGTGACTTTAAAATGATTTTTCTCCAGATTTCCACAGTAAAATGCCACCAAAATGATACCAGAGGTAGAGTCAGATGTCAGGAACAATATGCAAAAGGAATGAGGATGACACCTATGAAGGAATTGATGTGACCTAAGGTCAAAGGTCAACATACTGCAACTGGGTTGTGTTATATGGGTGACTTCAAAATGATTTTTCTCCAGATTTCTACAGTAAAATGCCACCAAAATGATACCAGAGGTAGAGTGAGACACCAGGAACAATATGCAAAAGGAATGAGGATGACACCTATGAAGGAATTGATGTGACCTAAGGTCAAAGGTCAGCATATTGTAACTGGGTTGTGTTATATGGGTGACTTTAATGTCATTTTTCTCCAGATTTCTACAGTAAAATGCCACCAAAATGATACCAGAGGTAGAGTGAGATGTCAGGAACAATATGCAAAAGGAATGAGGATGACACCTATGAAGGAATTGATGTGACCTAAGGTCAAAGGTCAACATACTGCAACTGGGTTGTGTTATATGGGTGACTTCAAAATGATTTTTCTCCAGATTTCTACAGTAAAATGCCACCAAAATGATGCCAGAGGTAGAGTGAGATGTCAGGAACAATATGCAAAAGGAATGAGGATGACACCTACGAAGGAATTGATGTGACCTAAGGTCAAAGGTCAGCATACAGTGAGTGGGATTGAGTCATTATGGGTGACTTTAATGTCATTTTTCTCCAGATTTCTACAGTAAAATGCCACCAAAATGATACCAGAGGTAGAGTGAGACACCAGGAACAATATGCAAAAGGAATGAGGATGACACCTATGAAGGAATTGATGTGACCTAAGGTCAAAGGTCAGCATACAGTGAGTGGGATTGAGTCATTATGGGTGACTTTAAAATGATTTTTCTCCAGATTTCTACAGTAAAATGCCACCAAAATGATACCAGAGGTAGAGTGAGATGTCAGGAACAATATGCAAAAGGAATGAGGATGACACCTATGAAGGAATTGATGTGACCTAAGGTCAAAGGTCAGCATACTATAACTGGGTTTTGTTATATGGGTGACTTTAATGTCATTTTTCTCCAGATTTCTACAGTAAAATGCCACCAAAATGATACCAGAGGTAGAGTGAGACACCAGGAACAATATGCAAAAGGAATGAGGATGACACCTATGAAGGAATTGATGTGACCTAAGGTCAAAGGTCAACATACTGTAACTGGGTTGTGTTATATGGGTGACTTCAAAATGATTTTTCTCCAGATTTCTACAGTAAAATGCCACCAAAATGATACCAGAGGTAGAGTGAGACACCAGGAACAATATGCAAAAGGAATGAGGATGACACCTATGAAGGAATTGATGTGACCTAAGGTCAAAGGTCAACATACTGTAACTGGGTTGTGTTATATGGGTGACTTCAAAATGATTTTTCTCCAGATTTCTACAGTAAAATGCCACCAAAATGATACCAGAGGTAGAGTGAGACACCAGGAACAATATGCAAAAGGAATGAGGATGACACCTATGACGGAATTGATGTGACCTAAGGTCAAAGGTCAGCATACTGTAACTGGGTTGTGTTATATGGGTGACTTTAATGTCATTTTTCTCCAGATTTCTACAGTAAAATACCACCAAAATGATACCAGAGGTAGAGTGAGACACCAGGAACAATATGCAAAAGGAATGAGGATGACACCTATGAAGGAATTGATGTGACCTAAGGTCAAAGGTCAGCATATTGTAACTGGGTTTTGTTATATGGGTGACTTTAATGTCATTTTTCTCCAGATTTCTACAGTAAAATGCCACCAAAATGATACCAGAGGTAGAGTGAGATGTCAGGAACAATATGCAAAAGGAATGAGGATGACACCTATGAAGGAATTGGTGTGACCTAAGGTCAAAGGTCAACACATTGTAACTGGATTGTGTTATAGGGGTGACATTAAAATGATTTTTCTCCAGATTTCTACAGTAAAATGCCACCAAAATGATACCAGAGGTAGAGTGAGATGTCAGGAACAACATGCAAAAGTAATGAGGATGACACCTATGAAGGAATTGATGTGACCTAAGGTCAAAGGTCAGCATATTGTAACTGGGTTTTGTTATAGGGGTGACTTTAAAATGATTTTTCTCCAAATTTCTACAGTAAAATGCCACCAAAATGATACCAGAGGTAGAGTGAGACACCAGGAACAATATGCAAAAGGAATGAGGATGACACCTATGAAGGAATTGATGTGACCTAAGGTCAAAGGTCAGCATACTGTAACTGGGTTTTGTTATAGGGGTGACTTTAATGTCATTTTTCTCCAGATTTCTACAGTAAAATGCCACCAAAATGATACCAGAGGTAGAGTGAGATGTCAGGAACAATTTGTAAAAGAAATGAAGAACACACCTATGAAGGAATTGATGTGACCTAAGGTCAAAGGTCAGCATACTATTACTGGGTTTTTTTTATATGGGTGAATTTAAAGTTATTTTTCTCCAAATTTTTACAGTAAAATGCCACCAAAATGATACCAGAGGTAGAGTGAGATGTCAGGAACAGTATGCAAAAGAAATGAGGAACACACTTATGATGGAATTTATGTGACCTAAGGTCAAAGGTCAGCATACTGTAACTGAGTTTTGTTATAAGGGTCATTTTAAATTAGTCTTTCTCCACATTTGTACAGTAAAGTAAAATAAATAAATGAAAAAATGTTGATGAAAGGTGATATTTCTCCCAATTACGGCAGTGAAATATGACTAAAATGTTGATTCATCTTGGAAAAGATTTTCCTCCACCATTCTCCAGTAAAAGCACATAGGCTTTATGTATCTTTCAGGACCTTCCCCTTGCTCGTGAACCGTGCCTACCGTACTTACTATAGCGCGCGCGCGCAACGAAAATCAAACAGCGGCTCACTTTACCACTATCTCGCAAACGGCAGCTCACTTTACCGCGGTAGAAACACATGGGGTCTCATTCATGAAATGTGAGCAGCACGTAATTTAAACATGACAAACAATTGGAAATATTTGAAGGGAGAGACGGTTTAGGGATCGGACAAGCACAAACACACCAAGGCTCCATCTAATGATGATAATAATCTGGAAAACTGATTCGTGTTGCTACGCGCTCCGTGGGCGCGCACTTCATCCTGCGCAATAGCGCAGCCGGCACCGGTTTGGATGGAGCTGTGACAGATGGCTGGTGCTTCTGTAACAATATAACCTGCCTATATAACTTCATGTGTTGATCTAACCATGCTCCTCTACAGCTGAGGCTGTGAAGAGCCTCCTCCTCCCGTGGCTGCTCTAGCGCTGTAGATTTGTCTTGTTTTTTTTTTCATATTTCATGTCGAACTATTCTGGCTTTTATGTGCAAATCTACACACAGATTTACTAACGTTTCATGAATGAGACCCATGCCCCCCCCCCCCCGGTTTAGGGACCCCCCCGATTATTGATGGGTATTTCGCACACTGTATATATATCAACCAGCACATCAAAAGCATTGTTCAGTCCTGCTATATACAAATCAGAAACATCGCCAAAGTCAGAAACATACTGGAACAGCTCATCCACACCCTCATCTTTTCACGGCTGGACTACTGTAATTCATCGTTCACCTGCCATAAACAGACTACAGTTGGTACAGAATACGGCAGCAAGACTTCTCACAAACACCCGACACAGTGAACGCATCACCCCAGTCCTCGCAACCCGTTACAGAATCCAGTTTAAAATTCTCTTAATCACATACAAATCTCTCCATGGCCTGGCTCCACCGTACATCTCAGAACTCCTAACCCCGTATTCAGCACCAAGACCTCAGATCAGAAAGTCAGATGCTGCTAGTCGTCCCGTGTTCAAAGCTCAGGACTAAAGGAGACCGTGCTGTTTCTGTTTTAGCTCCATTGCAGTGGAACAAGCTCCCCCTCGGCATCAGATCAGCTGAGTCTGTGCATCACTTTAAAAAGCTTTTAAAAACCCACATGTACCGACTGGCATTTGTACAGTAATTTAATGATTGTCTGTTTCTGTTTCTATTCTCTTATTTGGTCACTGTCTTTTCTGTATGATGTTTTCTACTTACTTTATTTTTAATGATATTGTATTTGTACCTTGTGAAGCACCTTGGAACCTTGGTTTTGAAAGGTGCTGTAGAAATAAAGTTTATTATTATTATTATTATTATTATTATTATTATTATTATTATTATTATTATTATTATTATTATTATTATTATTATTACTTTGTATTTGTGACAGTTGAGGTTCCTGTCACTATGCCTCCAGTTGATCACGTGTCCTGGCTACTTGGCCAAGGGGACGTCCCTTTGGCCGACTGGTTAGCGCGCATGACTCTGACTCTTCACCTCGCCACATATATTATCATTATTAAGATTAGCTACATCAGTGACAGATGTCTTTCCTGTGTGATGTCTACTCAACATTATGTGTAAATCCTCTCTCCACACCCCAGAGATCCAATAACAACTGTTCTCCCCTTCTAAAACCCATTATGTGCATTTACTAAGAAGTACCAGCAGGTGTCACTGTGAGCATGGCATCAGAGTCATCTACGGTGTTTCATACGAGACGCAAACAGCTTGATGCATATGCTCAAAACACAACATTTAGAAGGGGAAACAAGTTTTTTATTGGCTATAAGACAATGCACTGGGCTTTTATTTTGACGTTCAGACACTTCCGGTCTGTCATCGGCGTTAATATTGTTATCCAAAACGAAAAGGGAGACTTTGTAACAATCACAAGTAAAAAATTGGCCGTTATTTAATTTTGGTCTCCTCGTTTTTGGTTTTAAAATAAAAAACCGAAAAAAAACACAGTGAATTGTTGTTTTTTGTTTGAAACTGAAAACCAAATTACCGGTTTACTTTTCTTCCTAAGAAGCTGTTTATTCTCTCTTTCTATCTCTGCACACTGCATTACAGCACTCAGTATCACACATGATTACTACTTCTATTCATTCTTTTCATCACCCAAGCATTCATTATCTAATTATCTCTTAATACATTGTTCCTACAACAGTTACATACAATAAAAGAAAAAGGTTAAGTTAAAGGAGCATTATCACAAATCCAGTGAGTCACATGGTGAGGACATGAAGCTGCAGAGACACTGGTCATCAGAACTCATGCACGGTGGTGATGTCAGCAGTGACATCATCATACGCTTCATCCAATCCCTGAGCTCCCCCAACAGACCGGTTCATCTCCATGGAGACGGCTGCTTTGTCCCTGCTGCAGTAGATGGACAGCATCAGACCAGTGGAGACGATGAACGGACAGAAGACCAGGAGGTGGACGAGGAGATGGACCAGAGAGAGAGGAGGAGGAGGAGGAGCCAGAGGAGGAGATGAAGGAGGAGAAGATGAAGAAGAAGGAGTAGTAGTAGTAGGAGGAGGAGGATCTGTGGAGACAGGAGCAGAACCTGGTTCAGTGCAGTGATCAGTCTCTCATGTCTTTAAAGTGTCATAGAAACAGGAAGTGATGTCATCGTCCTGACCTCTGACCCTCAGCCGGCTCTCAGCAGACCTTCCCAACTGATCAGTAGAACAGGAGTAGAGATCTTCATCAGACCGTTGGACTCCACTGAGCTTCAGTTCTCTGACAGCTTCTGATCCATGTTTGGTTTCATTCCTGTAGAAATAGGCCTTTTCTGTCTTTGCATCACTGTTTCCACTTTTAACGCTGCAGCTCAGAGTGACATCACTTCCTGTCACCACAGGAAGTGCAGGAATCCCCAGGATCACCTGACCTGAATCAACAGAGTCACAGACAGAGTCACAGACAGAGTCACAGACAGAGTTACAGATAGAGTCACAGACAGAGTCACAGACAGAGTCTGAACCTCTCACCTTTAGTTGCACTCTTGGGGATTTTGACAACACTGATGTGGACCTGGAGGCTCCTCTGTCCTGACCTGGTCTCACACCAGTAAACTCCAGAGTCTGACTGGGAGAGAGCTGAGATGGAGCAGGAGGAACCATTGAAGACCCCAAATCCTCCTGGACCACACTGATCCTCCTGTCCTCCAGTCTGTCCTCCAGTCTGTCCTCCAGTCTGTCCTCCTGTCTGTCCTCCAGTCTGTCCTCCTGTCTGTCCTCCTCTGGTCCTCTTCACTGTCTGGTGATCACCACCACAGCTCAGAGACAGTGAGTCTAGAGAGAAGAACTGCTGCAGGTTTGGACGGACGTCCAGAGACACTGAGGACAGAGACAGAGAGTCAGGTAGAGACACAGGCTGCAGCCTTCGAGGACCCAGTCTACGCGGTCTATGGAGGCAAAGACTGTGAAGGCTCCTCTGACGGCCTGGTGAACCGTTGATGTGACGGTCTAGAATTTGGAGCATTTCCTGGTTGCATCTGAATGTAAACAACGTCCTAACGTTAAACATTTCAAAGTGCCACTTGCAACGGCTCCTCGCCTGTGGCCGCAGAGTGGGGTTACCATAGCTACGGCACCGCTAGCTAGCATGCAAGGTTGCTAATGACAACAACGGCGTGCAAAGAACCTTGGGATACGAGAGGCCACGGAGGATGGGTGCAGTGCATCCTCCTGGAACCAGCAAGGCTACATTCGCTGTGATGTCATCAACCTCTGAACGCTGCCTCCGAAGGCTGAGCCGCTGAACTGGGACACAGCTGATGACTCACCTTCAGAAAGAGTGGGTCCAGACAGCAGCAGCACACACACACCTGTAACAGGAGGTCAGAGGTCAGAGGTCAGAGGTTTACTGATGTGTCACTAGTGGATTTTTCATACCTGGCCCTGTAACACTCTCAACAATAGTAATGGTGAATGGACTTGCACTTCTATAGCACTTGGACTTGGACTCAAAGCGCTTTACACTGTAATGGTCACATTCACCCTTTCACACACATTCAGACAGCGCCGTTCGCAGACAGGAAGCTAACCATTCACACACATTCATACATCCGATGACACATCGGAGGGCAACGACCTTCCGCTCTACCTCCTGAGCCACAGCCGCCCTTATCAGGAATGTCTTGAATGTTTGAATGTTTTTGTTGGTTGATGAACTTGCAGAGCTGTGAACTCTGCTCATAGTTAGTGAGTCAGAGCAGTAGAACAGTGAGCATGTTGATGAACATGGAGCTTTTTACTCTGCTCCAACCACAGCGACGTGAACACATAGGAGACAGTAGGCATAGACGTACTGCTGAATGCAGACAGTCATTAGTAACCTAATGCATGTTTTAGAGAGGTATGATCATCTTTACGAGCAGCGTAGCACGTCGCTACCTGGCAACCTCTGGTCTGGGGGGCGGGGGAGGGGAAACAATGCACTGCTGTGTTGCAAAAGATTTGGCCACATTCTTACGGACTGCTCCTTTAACAATTGTAACAAGAGCAACCAGAGCATCATGGGAGGAGCCCAGAGCATGATGTCGCTACCCGATCTGCAACTCTACCCGATTTGTAACAAAACGGGTCTGCGCATGCGCAGACCGGCCGCCATCTTGGACGGCTGCCTACGGCGACTCCACTGGGACAAACTTCATTTACGTATTGCCCGATTTGCGTACAAGTGGAAGTCGAAGTCTGCTTAAAGTTCTGTAAATTTACAATATGATACTGTGAAAATGATTTCTTTAAAGTAAAACCGCAGACGTCCGTCACAACACGCCGCGGCAAACTCGTTTATTCAGTGAGTTTTGTGGTAGTTGTGATTGTTTGTGGTTGTCACGGTGATGAGCCTCTGTTCCTGTTTTCTGAGCATTAAGATCCACACCACCACAACGAACCCTCAATTTACATTGCTAATAAAGTTTGTTTTTAAAAAATAAAAAGATAAACCGTCTCTGGCGACGCACATAGGGCACAGAGAGAGGGCAGTGATCATAAGACCTAAGTCAATTCAACTAAGTTTGTCCAAGTGGAGTTGCCGTACGTGGCTGTTACAGATCGGGTAGCATCGCAGATCGGGTAGCGACAGTGCATATTCAATGGCTGCATCACCCTGAGAACCAGGAAGACAGAAACTTTACGAGTGAATGTTCCAGGAGAGAAACTCTAATAGAAACTAGAAAATTTCCTCTTGGGAAATTTTGAAAGGGCACCGGAGCTACTGCCGTTCTAACCATCTCTGTCAACATGGGAATCAAACCCACGATCTTAAGGTCAAGACAGAGCTGATCAGACACATGATCATCTTTCTATAAGCACTGATATGGAGGAGCTGTGATCACATGAAGTTACCTGTGTTAGAGTGTGAGAGATGATGTGTTTGTGTGTCTTTAACTGTAATCACAGGAAGTTACCTGTGTGTGTTAGAGTGTGGGAGAGGAGTGCGCGCTGACGCGCGCATTTGTATGTTACCTGTGTGTTTTTAATGTGTGTGTGTGTGTATAACTGTAATGACATGAAGCTGGTTCTAGAGTCTGTGTGTGTGACTGAGCTGCATCCTGTATCAGTCTGATTTAGCTGTGTGTCTGTGTTTACAAACATCTTAACGAGCTCCAGGTGGATTGTTTATGGAGTTAACGACCCTGGCCTGAGGACCAGAGGTTACCATGACAACTTGAGCTGGTTGCCAATGACGATAGGGGCTCCCCAGGCTGAGGCAGACAGAAACGTCAAGAAAAAGACTGATTTTCTGCCTCTGCACTGGTCTGGTATTTAGGCTTATTCTGACAAAACGGTAACTCCTATCAGAACAAAAAACAGATCAGCAGTGCCCTAAGGCCTTCCTGAAAATTTTGGTACGATTTGGTGTTTCAACAGTAAATATTTTGGCGACACGGGCAGTTTTAAAACATTGGTCCGTTCTGCTCCTCTCAGAAAATTTTTGTATTGGAGTCAATGAGGAGGAGAGACAGACATGGCTGCACTCAGAGGCTGCTAATTCAAATTTTGTAAGTCTCTCTGATATTTTGAACACATTGTGGGAGACACAATAAGTTTGTCTACAAAACTGTGAAAGAATTATGTGTGTACAGTGTAAATTGTGTCCAAGAGGAGTGTGGAAAGAGAAAGAATCAGGAGTTTTTCTGCACTCTCCCCCACTCTAGCTGATGACATCACGCACTCTAGCACAAACATTCCGTGCAATACACACCCATTATAATCTCATAATTTCTCCAAAAGTGATCATGGTCATTGATCAGGGATTGATCAAAAACTATACAACCTATCAAAACGAGGAGTAATACCCCAATACACAAGACTTGTGTCTACTATTTAAAGTTTAAACGGAGTCTCTAGGTGAAAGTATGCCTGAGCAGTAGACGTTTGTTAAACTCCAATGTTTCGTCTCTTTTGCTCCTTTTTTTTTCGCTCGTCCCATAGACTTCCATGCAAAATTTTGCGCAGTTTTTCGCGACTTACGTCGCGAAAAATTCGTAGACTGTTGAGAAAAGTAATAGCACACCGATCCCGATCAGGACGCACGTTTTGATATATAATGTGTCCTGCAACTCGAAGAGTTGCAGGACTCGTAGCGAATCAAAAATCGTCCGGAAGATGAAAAAGAAAAATAACTAGGAAAAAATCCACAGAATAACAATAGTGCCCGGCTTCGCCGGGCACTCGTCCCTACAGCTATTTCATAGCTGTTGGGTCGAGTGCCCTGGCGATGGCCGGTGCCCTAATGAATCGATGCTGTTTTCAACCCAGTGTCATATAAAACATCAATGGTCAGTAAAGGTCAAAGGTCAGAGGTCAGTGAAGGTCAGAGGTCGGAGGTCAGAGGTCAGTATAATGTATATGTTGACTCACCCATCAGCAGAGAGAGAGATGCAGTCTTCATGTTGTCGTGGTAACGACTGACTGTTGGTCTGAGCTGCAAAGCAACAACTTAAGTTGAACCACTTCCTGTTTCTGGTCTCACCTCCTGTTAAAGTCACCGGTGTCTCTGTCTCTGTGTCCATGGTCGTCTCTGTTTGTCTTTGTGTCTTTGTGTCTTTGTGTCTTTGTGTCTTTGTGTCTTTGTGTCTTTGTGTCTTTGTGTCTTTGTGTCAGTACGCGTCAATGCAAACGATGAAGCTCATCACTGTTTTATTAGTGAAACTTATTCAACAGTTGAAGCTCAGTTGACACCAGATTCACTGCACTCCGACCGTCACCGACCAACCTGGATATTTAAAAACTCAAAAAACTGCATTTTTACACCTAATTTGAGTTTTATTTGAATACAAATACAAATAGTACTTTTCCTCCCTCAACAAACAGAAGACTGGATGCTTTGCAGCCCCCCCTCACAGAGACAGAGCTGTACCTCCACACGCTGAGACAAACAGCAGCTTCTGAGAACAGAGGAAGTGCTGCAGGTGGAGGCGTTGCTCTGTCCTCAGGACTGTGGTCAGAGCTGCAGGCACGCCACCGCCAGCAGGACCAGCTGTGGTTTCACTACCTCACCACTTCTACAGACTGAGCTTCCTGTGGCCTGAGTCACAGCAGGTAGGTACATACAGCATCACCTACACATCATCACACTAAAGAACTGGAGATGGAAACTTCCTGAACATCACTATGTATCGACATTTCAATCAGACAACTCTGAAATGAGAATAAATCATTTATAGAGTGTAAACATAGACAGCTGAAGCATAGATAGACAGCATATCCTTGAGCATGGCTGCAGCAGGTCTGGAGTCAGGCTCTGACCCCCCCTGACCCCCCCCCCCCCCCCCGAGCCCACAGGTGGATGCTGGGGAGCAGCAGCATAGCCAGGGATGAGCAGGGAAACTGGGGGGTTTGAATAACCTGCCCTATTTGGAGGAGGAGGTCATGTGACTGATCAGCTGATCAGGGTGGGCGTGGCCTGAAAACACTTCTTTCACATTTATGCACAGAGCAGACTGGAATGTTTCCAGATGTTTCTACAGTTCAAGTCGATCAGAGGAGTTCCTGTGTGCGTGTGTGTGTGTGCGTGCGTGCGTGCGTGCGTGCGTGTGTGTGTGTGTGCTGCAGTTAAAACAATACTACCAGAGTGAAGCCCACAGAGAACAGTCCACCCTGGTGAGACTCCGCCCCCTGCTGGACAGACGCCACACTACAGCCAGAGGAGAACAGACACACTGTCCCATGATGCATTGCAGCTCTCTCAGTGACAGACTGATGATGATGTCACTGCAGTTAAAACAATCACGTTAAGTGAAACCCACAGAGAACAGTCCACCCTGGTGAGACTCCGACCCCCTGAACAGACAGACAATCAACCAGTAAACCAGGAGGCTGTTTGATGCATTGCAGCTCTTTCAGTGACTGACTGACTGACAGACAGACTGACTGATGATGATGTCACTGCAGAGTCATGACATCATCACGTTAACTGAAGGCTACAGTGTTGGCGTTATGGAGACAGACGTGAACAGACATACAATCAACCACTAAACCAGTAAAAAAGATCAAAGTGCAGGAAAGATCAAAGAAGGCCAACGGGTTTATAAGCAACCTCCCCTTTTCAACCTATGAATAACTTTAAATAACTTTAACCCCCACTATGTACCCCCCCACACACTCCTGTCTGTGTCTCTACTGTCTGTCTGTCTGTATTTAAACTGAACTGAGCTCCAGCCACAGAAACATGAAGAGAACCAAGTTCAAAAGGTCAATAACCGGCTCTATTACAGCAGCTGGTGGATGTAGGTGTCATGGTGTCTTTGTCTGGAAATGAATCTGTTCAAAGGTGAAGGCAGGTTTTTATTGCTGTCCTCTGCAGACTCGTGTCACTGATGAGAGCGATGAGTCTCAGAGTCGTTCTCCTCGTCTCAGGGTGGAGGCTGTTTGTGTCTTCACCCACAGTGACAACAACTTCAGTTTCCTTCCTCTTTCTGAGGAACAGCATGCTGAGACACAGTATGGTTGGAGATCAGTAAACTGGAGCTGAATCTGCAGTAGGGGCACCAGCAGGGGGCGGCTATTCCGACATCCTTCTGTCAGAGAACATTCAGGAATCACTCTATCAAACATCCTGTTGGATCCGTGTGACACTGGAGCTTCAATACAAACAAGATTCAAATATAGACCAGTTTCTCCTGTGGGGGCTTCACCACCAGAGGGACATTAGAGACCAGCAGGATGGAGGGATCTGGATGTTGGTTGGTGTGGTATCCATGACAACCATTATATGGACCAATCCTGCTGCGTGGACCCCCCGTAACTCAGAGAAGGAACGGAGGACTCTGAAAACTCTCCCAGCTCTTAGTCCACATGAGGGGGAGGAGATGATGAGGGAAAGTTGAATTTTGGGTGAACTATCCCTTTAAAGAAGCTCTTTACACACGTTTTCTTTGTGACATAAGTTATTCTATACGTATAAATGTTTGCTGTGACATGTTTACTGACCCACTTCATGTCGTTTCTTCTTCTGTGGTGGATTATCGTTGGTGTTTGAGCTTCATTATTGCATTATGGGATGTATTTGTCGTGCACCGCTGCAGTGCATTGTGGGATTGTGCATTGTGGAGCCGCCCTCATGATGGCGGTGGGGAAGGCGGCTCAACCGGACGCAGCCGGTTCACACAAGGAGGAAGTGCTGCGTCAGTCAGACTGAGGAGCAGCAGAGGGCGCTCTCGCCTCCAGCCCCTCCCTTAAATCTCCACGAGCTGCACACCATGACTAGAAACACAGGGGGCCCTCACCCTCCTGAACAACACTGTGTTGCATGAAAACGTTTCCAAAGTAAAAGTGTGTCCTGTTTCCCAACGACCAAACAGCAGCGTGATGATTCACCAAGTAGCCAAGTAGAAATCCCACAATGCACCAGCTGGATGAAGTCATGAGTCTGATGTCACCGAGGTGTTGTTGTCAGAGGAGGAAGTGAAGCAGGCCCCAGTCTGTCAGGAAACGCCCCTCCCTCCAGAAAATACCACAGAGTCACTGTAAAAGAATTTGACTTTCTATCTTGTTTCATAAACTTCTCTCTCATATTTTAGTTTCAGTTTTGTCCTGAGGCTTCGTTTACTTTGACATCTGATCGTTTCTGACTGTGATCACATGATCACGAAGCTTCTCTGTTGTGTTGTTGTGTGTTGTGTTGTTGTGTTAGTGTACACAATGGCACTCAGATGACAGTTTGTCCTGATTGGTTTAAATCCACTTCCTACGAGCTGCACACCATGACTAGAAACACAGGGTGTTCTGGGCCTCAGCAATGCACTGGGACGGTGTCACTGTGTTGTTTATTAACTGCTTGTCCTCCTCTGACCCTGCAGCCGACCGGGGGGGGCGGGGCTTAGAGGGTCCAGAGACACAACTGGTCGGCAACAAGTGACGGAAACAGACTTCAACCAATGACAGACGGCGAGAGGCGACGCCAGACGCTCTGTGATTGGCTCTTTGTGACCCTCATGTAGAGACACAGTAAACATGGACGTTGTCCTCAGAGGACCGTCAGTGTGTGTCCTTGTGTAGATGAAGTGTGTAGTTGTGTGTAGATGAAGTGTGTAGTTGTGTGTAGATGAAGTGTGTAGATGAAGTGTGTAGTTGTTGTCAGAGGAGGAAGTGAAGCAGAACGACAGCGAGGCAGGAAACGGCCCCTCCCTCCAGAAAATACCACAGAGCTGAGAGCGACCGCACCCACTCACTGTGGAGATAAGACTTGTGACTGCTGCTGCTGCTGGAGGAGTGAAATGCATTGTGGGATACTGTCCACTGACGGCGTGGTTGTGGGCGTGGCCATGGATCAGTGAGGAACCAATCAGAGTGTCTTTCACTGGGTTTTATTGAGCACAGCATTTAACAGGATATAAAAGTAATATAAAAAGAAGAAGAAGCAGAAAATCAAACAAGCCACTCGTAACACTGCCCCCCCCCCCCCCCCCCCCCCCGACCCCCCCACCCCTCACACATCACAGCCTATGAACTTGATTAATAGTTAACTGTCTCAAGACATCGCAGGAACCTGCCGTGTACAAATACACAACAACACAACACTGACAGAGTAACAATCACTACTTCCTGTCTCTGGCCCTTCAGATTAAAAGCCCTTCAGTCTTTCATACACAGTTCAGTTGTTTACATATCACTACTTCCTGTCTCTGGCCCTTCAGATTAAAAGCCCTTCAGTCTTTCATACACAGTTCAGTTGTTTACATATCACTACTTCCTGTCTCTGGCCCTTCAGATTAAAAGCCCTTCAGTCTTTCATACACAGTTCAGTTGTTTACATATTGACTTAATGTTTACAAATGTTTGTTTTTCCAGCGACCAATCCACTAACGTCTTCTTGGAGGACTATCTGGGAGCAGTACAGTTCTACAGGTCCCGTCTCAGAGTCCTTCAGAGGACAAACAAGGCCCTGGTTCTGGTGGACGTGGTCTCTGGGACCAGCACTGACCCTGGTCCTCCTCGGGTCAAAGGTCAAGGACTGTCTCAGACTGGTGAATAAACATGGAGGATAAATAATTCTGTCATCAGCACAAAGCAAAGCAGCGGGACAGGAAGTGAAGAGGACATCCAGAGAGACGTTTCCATGGAGACGTCTCTCTCATCATCTGGACGGCATCAAACACTGATCACTCTGATTGGTCAACTGGCCAATCAGACTCGATCACCCATCAGTGGATCTTCTTCTCTTCCTGGTGTTGACGGTGTCTTCTTCCCTGTAGAGACAGAAGACAGTGAGACAGAGGCTGTGTTATAAATCACCCCCCATCACGGATGTAGTCACTATAGTGTCTTGATTAATTTATTTTATTTTATTAAGTTAGCGTGGTTTTGAATTAATTTCATCCACTATGTAGTGGACGACAAAATACCCACAATGCACCGCGAAACTGAGTGAACAAGCTTCGTATGGGTTGACTTTCTACTCCCATATCCCACAATGCAATGGGTCAAGGTTTTGCCACAGAAGAAGGGCTAGGAAGCTAATTAGCATGTTAGCTCGGAATATTTTCCTTGGCTTCCTGTTTGGCCCTTCAGATTAAAAGCAGGAGTTTTCATACAAGTTCCCAACATTAACAGCAGCTTTAAATTAATGTAATAAAGAAACTGTAGTAGAATATGAAGCAGTTCAGTTGTTTACATATCACTACTTCCTGTCTAATTAACAAGCTAAGCTAATAGTCTTTCACACAGTTCAGTTGTTTACCATTGACTTAATGTTTACAAATGTTTGTTTTTTCCAGTTAACCAATCCACTAAACTTCTTGGATATTTCAACAGTTTACTCCCGTCTGAGTCCTTCAAACAAACAACCCTGGTTCTGGTGGACAGAACCACATCCTCAAATTTTTTTCTTATGTTATTTTTTTTTTTTGTGTCTACTTTGTTTGCAGATGACCATTTATTAGATTAAAAAACACCGTTTAATTGCCATTGCTCTTTATATTTGGACCCCAGGGTTTATGAGAATGTGGACCATCTGCTTTTTCAACAGGTCTGCAGTTTACATTTCATCTGCTATGAGCAGCAAGACCATCATGCAAAAACAGATTTCACCATTTAAACTGGACAAAGACAGTTTGTCTGTGTTTGTACAGGCCTGATCATCTGATTACTAACCTTAAAATTAGAGAAAAACAGGAGGAAAGTAACTACATTTAGGCCTACTCATAATCTTGCAGTAGCTAATTGTTTTAATGTGCCTACTGATGATTTATTTATTTATTACTTTAGGCTATTGGTTTTATCATGTAGCCTAGAGGAGGGGCTGACTGACAGAGGTTTTATGTCAGTGTGTGAAGAAAACAAATCTCAATTTTTGTTGACTGCAAGACTATTGAAAACTTGAAACTATTTAATTGAATCTGCACGTTTATTCTGCCAAATGAGCTCTGACATCGTAGTTTTTTCAAAGTAACGTCCATGGTTTGTTTACATGGTCCTCGGCGCAGACCAGTTTACACAGCAACACCTGAGAGGCAGAGGGAAGCAGAGAACAGGAGAGAGCAGCTGAGACGCTCCACTCAAAGTCCAGAACATTAAAAAATAATTTAATCATTAAACCTCTAAAAACCTGTAAGTTAATTAGCGATCGATTTCTCCGCCCGGCATGACGACGTAAGCTGGCGGGGTGTCCAGCTGTGCAGAGCGTTCTCCTCCTGTTCACTTCTCAGAAAAACATTCCTAAACATCGTAAACTACATGATGTTAGTGGAGAGGTTTCGAGGGGGAGGAGTGGAGGATTTACAACACAGCCAGAGACAGACAAGTAGAGACAGACAACTAGAGACAGACAACTAGAGACAGACAACCAGAGACAGACAACCAGAGACAGACAACTAGAGACAGACAACTAGAGACAGACAACTAGAGACAGACAACTAGAGACAGACAACTGTCTCAGAGACAGACAACAAAGCAGACAGACAGACAACACTGATCACTCTGAGAATCAGACAGACAGACAGAAGACGGTAGAGACAGACAACTAGAGACAGACAACTAGAGACAGACAACTAGAGACAGACAACCAGAGACAGACAACCAGAGACAGACAACCAGAGACAGACAACTAGAGACACATAGAGACAGACAACCAGAGACAGACAACTAGAGACAGACAACTAGAGACAGACAACCAGAGACAGACAACCAGAGACAGACAACTAGAGACAGACAACCAGAGACAGACAACTAGAGACAGACAACTAGAGACAGACAACCAGAGACACACAACTAGACAACCAGAGACAGACAACCAGACAACTAGAGACAGACAACCAGAGACAGACAACCAGAGACAGACAACTAGAGACAGACAACTAGAGACAGACAACCAGAGACAGACAACTAGAGACAGACAACCAGAGACAGACAACCAGAGACAGACAACTAGAGACAGACAACCAGAGACAGACAACTAGAGACAGACAACTAGAGACAGACAACTAGAGACAGACAACCAGAGACAGACAACCAGAGACAGACAACCAGAGACAGACAACCAGAGACAGACAACCAGAGACAGACAACTAGAGACAGACAACCAGAGACAACAGACAACCAGAGACAACCAGACAACAGACAGAGAGACAGACAACTAGAGACAGACAACCAGAGACAGACAACTAGAGACAGACAACCAGAGACAGACAACTAGAGACAGACAAACAGAGACAGACAACAAGAGACAGACAACTAGAGACAGACAACAACAGAGACAGACAACTAGAGACAGACAACCAGAGACAGACATCCAGAGACAGACAACCAGAGACAGACAACTAGAGACAGACAACTAGAGACAGACAACTAGAGACAGACAACTAGAGACAGACAACTAGAGACAGACAACCAGAGACAGACAACTAGAGACAGACAACCAGAGACAACTAGAGACAGAGACAGACAACTAGAGACAGACAACTAGAGACAGACAACCAGAGACAGACAACAGACAACCAGAGACAGACAACTAGAGACAGACAACCAGAGACAGACAACCAGAGACAGACAACCAGAGACAGACAACCAGAGACAGACAACTAGAGACACATAGAGACAGACAACCAGAGACAGACAACCAGAGACAGACAACTAGAGACAGACAACTAGAGACAGACAACCAGAGACAGACAACTAGAGACAGACAACCAGAGACAGACAACCAGAGACAGACAACCAGAGACAGACAACCAGAGACAGACAACTAGAGACAGACAACCAGAGACAGACAACCAGAGACAGACAACCAGAGACAGACAACTAGAGACAGACAAACAGAGACAGACAACTAGAGACAGACAACCAGAGACAGACAACCAGAGACAGACAACTAGAGACAGACAACTAGAGACAGACAACTAGAGACAGACAACTAGAGACAGACAACTAGAGACAGACAACTAGAGACAGACAACTAGAGACAGACAACTAGAGACAGACAACTAGAGACAGACAACTAGAGACAGACAACTAGAGACAGACAACTAGAGACAGACAACTAGAGACAGACAACTAGAGACAGACAACCAGAGACAGACAACCAGAGACAGACAACTAGAGACAGACAACTAGAGACAGACAACTAGAGACAGACAACCAGAGACAGACAACTAGAGACAGACAACCAGAGACAGACAACTAGAGACAGACAACCAGAGACAGACAACTAGAGACAGACAACTAGAGACAGACAACCAGACAACTAGAGACAACCAGACAACCAGAGACAGACAACCAGAGACAGACAACTAGAGACAGACAACCAGAGACAGACAACTAGAGACAGACAACCAGAGACAGACAACTAGAGACAGACAACCAGAGACAGACAACCAGAGACAGACAACCAGAGACAGACAACTAGAGACAGACAACCAGAGACAGACAACCAGAGACAGACAACTAGAGACAGACAACTAGAGACAGACAACTAGAGACAGACAACTAGAGACAGACAACCAGAGACAGACAACCAGAGACAGACAACCAGAGACAGACAACTAGAGACAGACAACCAGAGACAGACAACTAGAGACAGACAACCAGAGACAGACAACTAGAGACAGACAACTAGAGACAGACAACTAGAGACAGACAACTAGAGACAGACAACTAGAGACAGACAACTAGAGACAGACAACTAGAGACAGACAACTAGAGACAGACAACTAGAGACAGACAACTAGAGACAGACAACTAGAGACAGACAACTAGAGACAGACAACTAGAGACAGACAACTAGAGACAGACAACTAGAGACAGACAACAAGAGACAGACAACTAGAGACAGACAACTAGAGACAGACAACTAGAGACAGACAACTAGAGACAGACAACCAGAGACAGACAACTAGAGACAGACAACCAGAGACAGACAACCAGAGACAGACAACTAGAGACACACAACTAGAGACAGACAACTAGAGACACACAACTAGAGACAGACAACTAGAGACAGACAACTAGAGACAGACAACTAGAGACACACAACTAGAGACATACAACTAGAGACAGACAACTAGAGACAGACAACTAGAGACAGACAACTAGAGACAGACAACTAGAGACAGACAACTAGAGACAGACAACTAGAGACAGACAACTAGAGACAGACAACTAGAGACAGACAACTAGAGACACACAACTAGAGACAGACAACTAGAGACACACAACTAGAGACAGACAACTAGAGACAGACAACCAGAGAGACAGACAACTAGAGACAGACAACTAGAGACAGACAACTAGAGACAGACAACTAGAGACAGACAACTAGAGACAGACAACTAGAGACAGACAACTAGAGACAGACAACTAGAGACAGACAACTAGAGACAGACAACTAGAGACAGACAGACAACTAGAGACAGACAACTAGAGACAGACAACTAGAGACAGACAACAACTAGAGACAGACAACTAGAGACAGACAACTAGAGACAGACAACTAGAGACAGACAACTAGAGACAGACAACAGACAACTAGAGACAGACAACTAGAGACAGACAACTAGAGACAGACAACTAGAGACAGACAACCAGAGACAGACAACTAGAGACAGACAACTAGAGACAGACAACTAGAGACAGACAACCAGAGACAGACAACTAGAGACAGACAGACAACAACTAGAGACAGACAACTAGAGACAGACAACTAGAGACAGACAACTAGAGACAGACAACTAGAGACAGACAACTAGAGACAGACAACAACTAGAGACAGACAACTAGAGACAGACAACTAGAGACAGACAACAACTAGAGACAGACAACTAGAGACACACAACTAGAGACAGACAACTAGAGACACACAATGAGAGACAGAGACAGACAACTAGAGACACACAACTAGAGACAGACAACTAGAGACACACAACTAGAGACAGACAACTAGAGACAGACAACTAGAGACACACAACTAGAGACAGACAACTAGAGACACACAACTAGAGACAGACAACTAGAGACAGACAACTAGAGACAGACAACTAGAGACACACAACTAGAGACAGACAACTAGAGACAGACAACTAGAGACAGACAACTAGAGACAGACAACTAGAGACAGACAACTAGAGACAGACAACTAGAGACAGACAACTAGAGACAGACAACTAGAGACAGACAACTAGAGACAGACAACTAGAGACAGACAACCAGAGACAGACAACTAGAGACAGACAACCAGAGACAGACAACCAGAGACAGACAACTAGAGACAGACAACTAGAGACAGACAACTAGAGACAGACAACTAGAGACAGACAACTAGAGACAGACAACTAGAGACAGACAACTAGAGACAGACAACCAGAGACAGACAACTAGAGACAGACAACTAGAGACAGACAACTAGAGACAGACAACTAGAGAGAGACAACTAGAGACAGACAACTAGAGATAGACAACTAGAGACAGACAACTAGAGACAGACAACTAGAGATAGACAACTAGAGACAGACAACTAGAGACAGACAACTAGAGACAGACAACTAGAGACAGACAACTAGAGACAGACAACTAGAGACAGACAACTAGAGACAGACAACTAGAGACAGACAACTAGAGACAGACAACTAGAGACAGACAACCAGAGACAGACAACTAGAGACAGACAACCAGAGACAGACAACTAGAGACAGACAACAAGAGACAGACAACTAGAGACAGACAACTAGAGACAGACAACTAGAGACAGACAACTAGAGACAGACAACTAGAGACAGACAACTAGAGACAGACAACTAGAGACAGACAACCAGAGACAGACAACTAGAGACAGACAACTAGAGACAGACAACTAGAGACAGACAACTAGAGACAGACAACTAGAGACAGACAACTAGAGACAGACAACTAGAGACAGACAACCAGAGACAGACAACCAGAGACAGACAACTAGAGACAGACAACTAGAGACAGACAACTAGAGACAGACAACTAGAGACAGACAACTAGAGACAGACAACTAGAGACAGACAACTAGAGACAGACAACTAGAGACAGACAACTAGAGACAGACAACTAGAGACAGACAACCAGAGACAGACAACCAGAGACAGACAACTAGAGACAGACAACTAGAGACAGACAACTAGAGACAGACAACTAGAGACAGACAACCAGAGACAGACAACCAGAGACAGACAACTAGAGACAGACAACTAGAGACAGACAACTAGAGACAGACAACTAGAGACAGACAACTAGAGACAGACAACTAGAGACAGACAACTAGAGACAGACAACCAGAGACAGACAACTAGAGACAGACAACCAGAGACACACAACTAGAGACAGACAACTAGAGACAGACAACTAGAGACAGACAACCAGAGACAGACAACTAGAGACAGACAACCAGAGACAGACAACTAGAGACAGACAACTAGAGACAGACAACTAGAGACAGACAACCAGAGACACACAACTAGAGACCTTTGTCTGTCCACTCCACTCTGACATCTTCAGACGGGTCAGCTGTGGTCTGGAAGGACAGCAGGACAGACTCTGCTCCGTCCACCACCTCCATCTGTTTTCCTGAGAGACAACAAACCATATGATGATCAGAAGAATGAATTTCAGGAAGGACAAACAAACTGCTGGATCAGATGCCTTTAGGCAGGTTCTGTGCTGGTCTGCATATACTTGTTGGACAGACTCCATTTCCTCCCATGTCCTGATCATGGTGCACCACCACAGACAATAAAAGCCCCACATCAGATGATGTCATCAGACAGCAGTAAAGAACCAGAAAGATGAAGAGGAACCTGAAGGACAGAATCACAGCTGAGGATTTCCTCCTACAGGCTAGGAGGAGGATCATGGTTTGTCAGGAGGAGCAGGAGGAGGAGGAGGAGGTGCACAAAATAGGAGCATTCAGGAGGAGGAGAATCATGGAGCAGGTTCCATTGATGGAGCAGGAACTCAGGAGGAGAGTAGGATCAGGAGAGTTCAGGACTAGGACTCAGGGTTTATGTCACATGCCTGGAGGAAGGAGGGATCCCAGGAAGAGAGGAGGAAACAAAACCTCTGTAAACAGCTGATATCTGGGCTACAAGACAGGAGGAAGGATGAGGAAGAGAGGAGGAGGACATGTTGTCAACTCTGACCTTTGACCCTGAGCTCCACTCTTCTCCCTCTCAGTAAGTCTCCGTCCGTGTTGTAGATTCTGCAGGTGTAGACTCCTCCATCTGGGACTCTGGGCTTTCTCAGGATCAGACTGAACTCTCCAGTCTTCAGGTTGTTCTTCATCTCTGTTCTACCTTTGTAACGCTTGTCCTGTTCTTCAGGCTGCTCAGAACCGTTCTGATACACATGGACCCTCCTGTAGGCTTTGTCCGTCCACTCCACTCTGACGTCTCCAGGCAGGTCAGCTGTGGTCTGGAAGGACAGCAGGACAGACTCTGCTCCTGACTCCACCTCCACCTGTTGGACTGAGAGACAACAAACACCTTCATGTTGTCTCTGTCCGTCCACTCCACTATGACGTCTCCAGGTAGTTCAGGTTTGGTCTTGAAGGGCAGCAGGACAGACTCTTTCCCCTCCTCCACCTCCACCACCACCTGTTGTCCTGAGAGACAACAAAGACATGATGATGTCATCATCAGCAGTAAAGAACCAGGAAGTTATAAAGGAGGCTGAAGGACAGAACCAGAAGCAGAGGAGGAGTGGAACCATGTAGAACGGCACCGTTTAGACGGAGAGCGGAGCAGCATGTGGGAGGAGAGCCCCCTCCTGTGTTTTAGCTGGGTCCATACCAGGGAGCTTTCAGCTGACCTGTCACCATTCATTCATATAAACTTCTACCTCAAAGCTCCCTGTCCTCAGACCGACCTGGGGCCGGATTCACCAATATTTTCTTAAGAAAGATCTTAAGAATTTTCTTAAGAAGAAAATTAAGAAGTTCATAAGAAAGTTCCTAAGTGCCATTCTTCAATATTTTCTTAAGAACTGTCTTAAGAACAGTCATATCTTACGAATTTCTTATTTTTCCTACTTAAGAACTTCTTAAAATATGTCACCGCAACAGCATAGCAGGTAGAGTCTGGAGTTTCGTTTGTTGCAGTTTGTAAACATAGAAACTCAGCCCCTCCTCTCTGGCTAAGCTGTGTAGCCTCCTGCTCCAGACAGCAGCAGGTGCCAGAGGACGGCAAAGGAAAGGAAATATAGTCTCAGTGAAGCGCTGGAGCCATGAGCCGATAGCCGACCGTGACGGGAGCCTCCCGTGTTGTTATGCCGTTGCGGTGGGAGGGAAGACGGCGTTAGCGGCGGATGCTAACCGCTAGCCGAAGTTAGCATCGCGCTAGCTTACTACTTTAGCTCTCAGTGTCGGTCAGGAACATGGGAATCGGTCCGCGACTCCAGTGCTTCACTTACTGTATTTCTTTTTCTGTGCGGTCCTGCTGCTGCTGCTGAGAGAGACAGAGACGTGCTAGCACCAAGCTAACACCAGCTAACACTCCTCAGCATCAGAGACAGTCTGCTGCACGTAGCTTCACCTGAGCTGTCATCAACTCTCTCCCTCTCCACCCACTGCACAACAAAACAAAGCAACCACACAGGACTAGAAGCCCATAGGTGATGATTAAAATGGATTTCAATTGTATAAGTCTAAAAATTATTTATTTTTAGCAGAAATCTATGACCTACTAGTCTAAAAGTTGCTGAAAAGGAGATTTTTAGAGGATTACTTATTCACGTAGGGATTTTAAGACAGGTCAATGTTGTCTTAAAGTTAAGAAAAAGGTAAAGAAAAAATTTAAGAACTTTGATTTCAAGAATACCATTTGTTCTTAAGTTTTTTCTTAGGAAGAAACTTAAGAAGAAAGTTGAGAAAATACTTAAAGCAGAAGTAAGTGATATATTTGTGTTAATATAAGTCTTAAATAGTTATATCTTCCGACAGCAATCACTTACATAGAGTGTTTGGACCAAAACACGGGTCTGTCAGTCACTCTGCTCTGCTCTGAGCCGAGGAGAAAACATTTATCGTATCCTACAGTTTTTATCCAATGAGGAGAGAGAACGGCATGCAGGGCTGTGTGTGCAGCCAAGGAACGCCGTGAATGTGGCGACGTAGGGACGAGGACTGTTATGGTGCGTTCAAGGAAACTCGTATTTTTCCGACCGTGAAGTGGTACCAGTTCGATCTGGTACGAGTTCACCGGTCGGAAGTTACGAGTGGCTGTTATAGTGACTTTCACCGGTAAAACAGGTCGGAAAAACACGAGTGGGTTACCTGGAACGCTACAAAGTCGTAAGTTGTGACTTGAAGCTGTAATTTACGATTTCAAAAGCCTGCCTGGAACGCAGCATTAGCGAAAACGACCGGACCACTTACTTCTTCTTTAAGAACTTTTTTGGAGAATATGACTTCTTCTCTTTTTTCTTCTTAAGACAGAAGTTAAGAAAAAAATGACACTTAAGAAGATTTTTTTTCTTAAGAACGTTTCGTGAATCCGGCCCCAGGTCGTCCATGTTGGAGCTGCTCATGTGACAGGTTGTTGAGTTTTATTAACCTCTCCTGCACTTTCTAGTGTAAAAACTCATCTAACAGACGTTGGAGGCCAAACTTTGTGCAAAATTCTATTTTTGAGTAAATCCGGGATGAAAGTGTTATATTTTTTTTTCGCATTGGACAATGCAGGCGCTTGGATTCTACGTCAGCCTGCTCACGATTCAAAAGCCACTGATATTGGATCTGTCGTCTGTCATTCAAATGTCTGAAACACGCACACACACACGGAGCTCGGACTCGCCCCAAGCTTTGAATATCCTGCCCGCTTGGTAACGACCAATCAAATCCATTTTCCTCACTCAGGTAAAGTCGTGTTGCAGCTCGTGACGACTCGGCGCGACAGACGGGACAAACAGCCATTTCTGTACAGCTTTAACAACTGGAAATCGGTATCATGCAAGAATTTTGCAATCTGTGCATCTCTAGTGTCTACTGCTTAAAGTTCAAATGGAACGAGGAAGAGGAGGACAGTGTTTCCTCTAGAATATTTTTTAGGCCCGGTGGTACGCACGGAAAAACCCTGAAAAGACGAGGCGCGTGCCCTATCGCGCAAGTACCACAAAACTCGGAATATAAGCCGCACCGGTATATAAGCCGCAGTCTATTTTTTAGGGCCTCAAACTGGGAAAACAAGGTTTTCTATTGCTTTCATCCGAATCATGTTTTTTGACAAGGGGACTAGTTTGCTTCTTTGCTCAGCGATCCACTCAAAAACGGCATCTTCCACCCGTGGCCACAGACATTTTCTCCCTCTGGGAGTGCACTCACACTAGGGCCAGTTGTTCCGTGCCGTGCTGAAGCCAGAATGCCCCCCCTCCCCCGTCCCCCGCTGGCCCGCACTCACACTACCTCGAACCCAAGCGTGCTGAAGCACGGTTGCCTCCGACACAGACGTCATCACGTTGATATATTAACACGGCGGATGCGCTCTGACTGCAGAGAGAACGCCGCTATTCATTGTTTGACCGGTTGTCATGGTAATATCTTGAAGTTTAATCAAAGCGCCGGCGCGACGTAATCGTTAATTGACTGTTGTTTACACGCGGCTGCAGACACGTGGTGGATAACGAGCCCGCAGCGCATTACGTGTGCGCATTCTGGCCAAGTGTACCGTGCCCAAGCACACCTCTCCCAACCGCGCCGGGCCAGGGAAGTGTGTGTGAGTGCACCCTTAGTTTTCACCATGACTTCAAGTTTAGCTTTGTTTCTCCGCCACTCACGAACCTGTTTCTCATCAACATTAAACTCTCTCCCCGCGTGGCGATTTCCATTCTGTTCCGCAAACTCCACAACGTGGAGTTTTTGGGCTGCCGTGTAGCTCTTCTTGTAATTTTCCCAGGCATGTGTAGTCGTACTGTCGTCGTGTCGGTGTCGTGCATGTGTCTGTGATAAAATAACGCACACTGGCTGGCTATGACGGCGCTGTGGGTCAAATTTACAATGTCAGCATTTACCCTGGTATATAGGACGCACCGGTGTATAAGCCGCACCCAACTTTTTAGATGAAAAAAAAAGGAAAAAAAGTGCGGCTTATACACCGAATTTTACGGTACTTCTCAAATCTACTTGCTAATGCTAGGCTATTTCACATTATTTCATATACATTACTGGTATATAGTAGCAGTTACACCCTCCTATATAGTATATACTGTAGTAGCAGTTACACCCACCATGCCTGAACAGGTGAGCCACCTGTTTAATGCCTGATCACAGCTGAATTGAACTGCAGGGCCTTTCATGGCCAACAATATAAACCTGGACAACATTTTAACAGAGAGCTGGCTCCTCCAATCAGATTTTGCATTCACATGCTGCAGTGGACAATTTAGCTTCAGTATTAATTCAGTATCTAAAAAACTAAGATGAAAATGTTGACGTTCTGAAAAGTAGGCTGGCCATCTGTCCACCTTACTTTTCACGGATTCATGGAGGTCTGGGTTTTTGTGCGACACTTCCGGTCCAGCACTCTTGATGCGATAATATTATTATCACATCCCATAATTGCCATCAAAATATGTAAACAATAAAACACAATTTAACAATGACATTTGTTGTTCCTCTATTTATTTAAGCTTCATATTTAAAAGCAGTGCAATGTAGAGGTGTCAGGATGTTTTTAAGCAGCATCCTCTCTTGCAACACGTTGCTTCAGAGCAAGAAAATTAACAAACCAGCTTTGTAGTACAGCGTTAAAGGGATAGTTCACCCTAGAATGAAGTTTCACTCATTATCTCCTCCCCCTCATGTGGACTAAGGGCTGGAAGAAGTTTCAGATCCTCCGTCCCTTCTCTGAGTTACAGGGGGTCTCGGCGTAGCAGTGCATTTCAATGTAATGGTTGCAAATGGACACCAGAGGTCCGCACAAGTCTCGCGGGATTTGCGGCGGTGTCAGTTAATTGCAATGACGTCGACGCAAATCTAGCGAGACTTGTGTGGACCAGGAAGAGGAGCTTCCGCTACAAACAAGCTTGAAATATGGACTTATTTAATTTTTTTGGGACAATCCCACATCTCCGGGCTTCAGTACAAGACAGACATTTTATACAAACCGCATGGAGGTATTTGGATGTTTTTTGGTGTGTTTTTTTACGAAGACCTCTGGTGTCCCTTTGCAACCATTACATTGAAATGCACTGCTACGTCGAGACCCCCTGTAACTCAGAGAAGGGACGGAGGATCTGAAACTTCTCCCAGCCCTTAGTCCACATGAGGGGGACTATCACTTTAACTCGGACCGGGGCTTTAGGTTTTGTTCAGCTGCGTTATGAACACAAAGCCTGGCTATGTTGAGCCTCCTTCGCCTCCTTCTCCTGTGAGGGCATGCGGCTGACCGGACGACGTGCCACACGTTCGTATTGACCTTACTTCCGCAGTCGAAAATAAGGTGGATATGCTCTCAGTACTGTACTTGGTTGGGGCTTTTTGACTTGAACTACAGGAACTAGCCCAGATTTTCCATCTTATTCTAGTTTGTTGAGACGGCTGTAAAACTCAGGGATGTGGGACATTGAAACAGTGACAGAGAAACAGTCATCCAACAGCTGTGTCGTTTGGTTGAAGCACCGTCTCCACGTGTGTTTATTGACAACAGGGTTATAACCTGGATGCGTCAGCTCGTCGGTATGGTAACGGTAACCAGTGAGCGGTGGTGGCCGCTCACTGAAACGCTCCGTAAAATCGCTGATTAAATACGACGAGCCGGTGACAAGACCCAGTTCATCACCTGACAGTTTGTTTGCTCGGCATCAATCCCTCCTCTCTCCTCCCGTCTGTCTCGCATGACACGCATCTGCTGTGCCGCCTACGATTTTTTTTTCTTTTTTCCATGGCACCGTAGGTTTACTTGCTATAAACCTCAACATCCCATAATATGCTCACACACTCACATCATTACTAGGCAGCGAAGCAGGTTAAGTCATGTTGCAGAACAGCGCTGCACAGAGCCTCCTAAACAGAAATTATTATTGATTTCTGAAAGAACGGATATGTTGCTTATTTTTGTCATATTATGGTCATTTTTTTTCTTTTTTGGCCTCGCGGTGCCCCTTGTTGGCCTGGTGGGGCCTCTCGTTGTACAATGGTAGGAGAAACACTGGAGGAAGAGGAGGAGAAAGACATGAGACAACTCTCACCTATGACCGTGAGAATCACTGTCCTCTCTCTCAGTAAGTCTCCGTCCTTGCTGTAGATGTTGCAGATGTAGCATCCTTTGTCTCTGACCGTGATGTGTTTCAGGATCAGACTGTAGTCTCCAGTCTTCATCAGGTCTTTCTTCATCTCTGTTCGTCCTCTGTAAAGCAGCTCCTGTTCTTTAGGACCGTCCTGATACACATGGACCTTCCTGTAGAATTTGTCCCTCCACTCCACTCTGACGTCTTCAGGTAGTCCAGATGTGGTCTGGAAGGGAAGCAGGACAGACTCTGCTCCGTCCACCACCTGCACCAGTTGGACTGAGAGACAACAAACACATGATGATGTCATCAGACAGCATGAATTTCATTGTAAAGACCACGACATACTTGCTGCTGGATCAGATGTACGTGTACACATTGGTTCTGTGCTGGTCTGCATATACTTGTTGCAGCACTGCCAGGGTTTCCTCTCCATGTAACTGATCATGGTGCACCACCACAGAATGATGATTATGTTTTGTTTTTTTATGTTAAATCAATGTAAAGCAGAGTTTCCACAGCAGCAGTAGGTACTTGGCCCCTCTTTCACTACAGTTACAACTTTAGACTCATGCTTCTCAATCACAGCTGAGTTCTTCATTTCCTCCTCATTAAAAACCAAACGTATCAACCAGCGAATCCAGCGTTACCATTAATTAACCACTCTGTGGCTGCGGGGGACGAGCGCTTCTATGCGCTCGGTTTCCATTAATAAACACAAAGAGGCTACAAACGTACACACATTGGATCATGTGTTTGTCATTCACCGTGTTTTATTTTGAAAATTGACCGGATTCTCGTTTTCACTCACACAGTTTAAAAAAATAAGCGTTTAAAATTAAAAACTTTAAAAATTCCTACCAAGCCAACGGTAGATGCTACAGCTGTGAAACTTCACCACAATGTAGCCTAGATACTGCTGAAACTTTTGTCAACTTAAACTTATTACAAATTATGAAGTCCATCACTCTGTTTTTTTCAATAAGTGTAAAACTTTTAAAATGTATCTCCTCCTACAATTTTTGCTCAATTGTCACCAAACTTGCTGCAGAGCATCTCCAGACTGTCCTCCACAAAACTGGTTTCTCGGATTTTTGATTAATCAAAAATTGAGCCTACAGTGCATGAAAACGTTTGACTGTAAACACTACTGTAAACATATACCATCAAATTCTGCTAAATACATTTTCTATCTTTCTGGAAAAAATTGAGAATATTATAGAGTCATGGTTGATGAAGTTTGGAAAATATCAGAATTTTATCTCAAAAACTGAATTTTCTAGAACATTTTGAATTCTGCTCTCATGGGATCAACTGCAGCCAATGTAAAGATGATGTTTTTAAACATCACATTTTCTCTTGAGAAGCAAAACACTTGAAATTACAAACAAATCACCAACATTTCCATGCTGCCTAGATGAAATTTATGTATTAATAGATTTTTGTTTAGATATTAGAATTTCTGACATTTTGACTATTTTTTAAATCTGCCTGACAACAGCTGCCCGGACGCTGACGTCTTGAGTCTGTTTGAGAAGACACACACCATGTCTCACTTCCAGAAAATTAGCTCAGTGAGTTAAGCGCTGGTTTGTGGTGCCAGACAATGTGGGGTCGATCCCCAGTACAGGTGATGAGAATATTGCATCAATAAACCTTGTACAAAATCTTAGACTCATAGCAGATGATGTTTGACATAAACATAATAATTTGACCTCAGAAACGTTGCCTGCACAACAGTGAATGGTTTACTCAGTTTGTGAAGCCACCGTGAGGCTGGCACTTGACAATTAGCTCAGTGTGATAGACAACGGTCTTTGATTCCAGAGGTTGAAGGTTCAATCCTCAACGGGTGCAGAAATGAACATTCCAAGGTCAGTTAACCTGTCTTCCTGTTGTTGTTCAGAATTTGCCTAGATTTGCCAAAATCAGCCCGGACCCGACCCATTGCTGCAGAATTATGCAGCAGCTATAATTCTTTGTGTGACTTCCTGCCAAGATTGACGCGATGGCTGGCGGCTCGAGCACAAAATAGACCAAATTCTGCAGGGTGTGAGGTGGCCACGGAGGATTGGACGCCGAAATGAAAACGCCCCTGCTTCTTGGCGCTTCCGCATCCGTTGCGGCCCCGGCATTACGGTTTGACCCCCCCCCCCCCCCCGAACCGGTCTTCCATGTGCATACCCCCCCCCGTCGATCAGACCACCCCCGCTGCCACACTTACGCAAATATCCTGGAGGAAACACTGACTACACACTAAATCGTGAGAAGCCGCATCGACCTGTCACCAACTACACTGAGCAGGTCTGTCCTGGAAGTGCATGCTCCAGTGTGAGCAGCATGAGTCTGCTGAACGGCTGCACTGCAGTTTATACAGTTCACACTAACACTCAGACAGCCAGAGACAAACACTCTCACCTTTGACCTTGAGCTCCACTCTTCTCTCTCTCAGTAAGACTTTGTTCAGGTTATAGATTCTGCAGTAGTAGGTTCTAGCGTCCTTCAGTCTGGGCTCTCTCAGCATCAGACTGCCTCTGTTCATCTCTGTTTGGCCTCTGTAATCCTGGTGCTGCTCTCCAGGCTGATCAGAACCGTCTTTAAACACATGGAGCTTCCTGTTGTCTCCGTCCGTCCACTCCACTCTGACGTCTTTAGACAGGTCACCACGGATACGACACATCCTCATCCTCAGCCACCACCTGTCAGTCCAGCTGAGGGGCAGCAGGACAGACTCCTCCTCCTCCTTCACCTCCACCTGTTGGACTGAGAGACAACACACACATGATGATGTCGTCACACAGCAGAAGAACACACACACACACACACACACACACACACACACACACACACACACACACACACACACACACACACACACACACACACACACACACACACACACACACACACACCCTCCTCTCTCTCTCTCACCTCTTGGTTCGTCTGTAATCACAAACCAAATGAAGCCTCCAGCAGCTCCAGCCAGGAGAAGCAGGAGAAGAACCAGGACAACTAGAACAAACGCCCACCATGGAGTAGGACGTACTGTAGTCGACACAAACATGACATGGAATTATTACCATCAATAAAATAACACATTCAGAAAACACAACTGACCTCTGACCTCTGACCTGTACCTACAGCTCTGACCTCTGACCTCTGACCTGTATCTACAGCTCTGACCTCTGACCTGTATCTACAGCTCTGACCTCTGACCTGTACCTACAGCTCTGACCTCTGACCTGTACCTACAGCTCTGACCTCTGACCTGTACCTACAGCTCTGACCTCTGACCTGTACCTACAGCTCTGACCTCTGACCTGTACCTACAGCTCTGACCTCTGACCTGTACCTACAGCTCTGACCTCTGACCTCTGACCTGTATCTACAGCTCTGACCTCTGACCTGTACCTACAGCTCTGACCTCTGACCTGTACCTACAGCTCTGACCTCTGACCTGTACCTACAGCTCTGACCTCTGACCTGTACCTACAGCTCTGACCTCTGACCTCTGACCTGTACCTACAGCTCTGACCTCTGACCTGTATCTACAGCTCTGACCTCTGACCTGTACCTACAGCTCTGACCTCTGACCTGTATCTACAGCTCTGACCTCTGACCTGTACCTACAGCTCTGACCTCTGACCTGTACCTACAGCTCTGACCTCTGACCTGTACCTACAGCTCTGACCTCTGACCTGTACCTACAGCTCTGACCTCTGACCTGTATCTACAGCTCTGACCTCTGACCTGTACCTACAGCTCTGACCTCTGACCTGTATCTACAGCTCTGACCTCTGACCTGTACCTACAGCTCTGACCTCTGACCTGTACCTACAGCTCTGACCTCTGACCTGTATCTACAGCTCTGACCTCTGACCTGTATCTACAGCTCTGACCTCTGACCTGTATCTACAGCTCTGACCTCTGACCTGTACCTACAGCTCTGACCTCTGACCTGTATCTACAGCTCTGACCTCTGACCTGTACCTACAGCTCTGACCTCTGACCTGTATCTACAGCTCTGACCTCTGACCTGTATCTACAGCTCTGACCTCTGACCTGTATCTACAGCTCTGACCTCTGACCTGTACCTACAGCTCTGACCTCTGACCTGTACCTACAGCTCTGACCTCTGACCTGTATCTACAGCTCTGACCTCTGACCTGTATCTACAGCTCTGACCTCTGACCTGTATCTACAGCTCTGACCTCTAACCTGTATCTACAGCTCTGACCTCTGACCTGTACCTACAGCTCTGACCTCTGACCTGTATCTACAGCTCTGACCTCTGACCTGTAGCTACAGCTCTGACCTCTGACCTCTGACCTGTACCTACAGCTCTGACCTCTGACCTGTATCTACAGCTCTGACCTCTGACCTGTATCTACAGCTCTGACCTCTGACCTGTATCTACAGCTCTGACCTCTAACCTGTATCTACAGCTCTGACCTCTGACCTGTACCTACAGCTCTGACCTCTGACCTGTATCTACAGCTCTGACCTCTGACCTGTAGCTACAGCTCTGACCTCTGACCTCTGACCTGTACCTACAGCTCTGACCTCTGACCTGTATCTACAGCTCTGACCTCTGACCTCTGACCTGTATCTACAGCTCTGACCTCTGACCTGTACCTACAGCTCTGACCTCTGACCTGTACCTACAGCTCTGACCTCTGACCTGTATCTACAGCTCTGACCTCTGACCTGTATCTACAGCTCTGACCTCTGACCTGTATCTACAGCTCTGACCTCTGACCTGTATCTACAGCTCTGACCTCTGACCTCTGACCTGTATCTACAGCTCTGACCTCTGACCTGTACCTACAGCTCTGACCTCTGACCTCTGACCTGTATCTACAGCTCTGACCTCTGACCTGTACCTACAGCTCTGACCTCTGACCTGTACCTACAGCTCTGACCTCTGACCTGTACCTACAGCTCTGACCTCTGACCTGTACCTACAGCTCTGACCTCTGACCTGTACCTACAGCTCTGACCTCTGACCTGTATCTACAGCTCTGACCTCTGACCTGTACCTACAGCTCTGACCTCTGACCTGTATCTACAGCTCTGACCTCTGACCTGTACCTACAGCTCTGACCTCTGACCTGTACCTACAGCTCTGACCTCTGACCTCTGACCTGTATCTACAGCTCTGACCTCTGACCTGTATCTACAGCTCTGACCTCTGACCTCTGACCTGTACCTACAGCTCTGACCTCTGACCTGTACCTACAGCTCTGACCTCTGACCTGTACCTACAGCTCTGACCTCTGACCTGTACCTACAGCTCTGACCTCTGACCTGTACCTACAGCTCTGACCTCTGACCTGTACCTACAGCTCTGACCTCTGACCTGTACCTACAGCTCTGACCTCTGACCTGTATCTACAGCTCTGACCTCTGACCTGTACCTACAGCTCTGACCTCTGACCTGTATCTACAGCTCTGACCTCTGACCTGTACCTACAGCTCTGACCTCTGACCTGTATCTACAGCTCTGACCTCTGACCTGTATCTACAGCTCTGACCTCTGACCTGTATCTACAGCTCTGACCTCTGACCTGTACCTACAGCTCTGACCTCTGACCTGTACCTACAGCTCTGACCTCTGACCTGTATCTACAGCTCTGACCTCTGACCTGTATCTACAGCTCTGACCTCTGACCTGTATCTACAGCTCTGACCTCTAACCTGTATCTACAGCTCTGACCTCTGACCTGTACCTACAGCTCTGACCTCTGACCTGTACCTACAGCTCTGACCTCTGACCTGTATCTACAGCTCTGACCTCTGACCTGTACCTACAGCTCTGACCTCTGACCTGTACCTACAGCTCTGACCTCTGACCTGTATCTACAGCTCTGACCTCTGACCTGTATCTACAGCTCTGACCTCTGACCTGTACCTACAGCTCTGACCTCTGACCTGTATCTACAGCTCTGACCTCTGACCTGTATCTACAGCTCTGACCTCTGACCTGTATCTACAGCTCTGACCTTTGACCTGTATCTACAGCTCTGACCTCTGACCTGTACCTACAGCTCTGACCTCTGACCTGTATCTACAGCTCTGACCTCTGACCTGTACCTACAGCTCTGACCTCTGACCTGTATCTACAGCTCTGACCTCTGACCTGTATCTACAGCTCTGACCTCTGACCTGTATCTACAGCTCTGACCTCTGACCTGTACCTACAGCTCTGACCTCTGACCTGTACCTACAGCTCTGACCTCTGACCTGTATCTACAGCTCTGACCTCTGACCTGTACCTACAGCTCTGACCTCTGACCTCTGCCTACAGCTCTGACCTCTGACCTGTATCTACAGCTCTGACCTCTGACCTGTACCTACAGCTCTGACCTCTGACCTGTATCTACAGCTCTGACCTCTGACCTGTATCTACAGCTCTGACCTCTGACCTGTATCTACAGCTCTGACCTCTGACCTGTACCTACAGCTCTGACCTCTGACCTGTACCTACAGCTCTGACCTCTGACCTGTATCTACAGCTCTGACCTCTGACCTGTACCTACAGCTCTGACCTCTGACCTCTGCCTACAGCTCTGACCTCTGACCTGTATCTACAGCTCTGACCTCTGACCTGTACCTACAGCTCTGACCTCTGACCTCTGCCTACAGCTCTGACCTCTGACCTCTGACCTGTACCTACAGCTCTGACCTCTGACCTGTATCTACAGCTCTGACCTCTGACCTGTATCTACAGCTCTGACCTCTGACCTGTATCTACAGCTCTGACCTGTGACCTTCAGGTGAACTTCCTGTCGTCTCTTCTCATTCCCCTCCTCTCTGTAGATGCAGGTGTATGTTTCACTGTCTCTGACTGTGGGTTTCTTCAGGGTCAGACTGAGGCCTCCAGTCGTCATAGAGTCGGTCCTCATCGATGTCCTGTTGACGTAGTCCTGGTTCTGGTCTTCCAGTTTGTCTCCACTCGGAATACGTTGATGAACGATCTGGTCTGAGAGGCGTTCAACGATCCATGACACAGCGTTGAACTGAGGATCAGTGACAGTGACCTGACAGGGCAGCAGCACAGACTCCTCATCGTTATACACCTCCACCTCTACACCCAAGGCATGCTGGGAAACTGAGGACACAGAGAGACAGAGACACAGTGAGTGTGACAGAGGTGGACTCATTCATAACTCCTCCCTCTCAGATGTGAATGTGAATGCTGAAAGCACTGCAGTCACATTATTGTTATTCATATCTTTATCCTTATTTTTAGGTGTGTAACGGTATACGTGTTTGTCCCGTGCCGTTACACTGTAATACGACGAATACGTCTGAGTGAAAATTAAAAAAAGAAAAGGAAAAGTTGAGTCCTCGGAATCAAGGAATGACAACAGCATAGTGAAATACATCAACTAGCATCTTTTGGGGCTGCCCTTACTAATGGAAGAGACTGCTGCAGCTGACCCTACAATGTCTCTGCCTATCGGCTAAAAGCTGGGCGATATGGCAAAAACCTTTATCACAATATATTCTTCGATATTGATCAGTTCTCGATATCGTCTCGATAGGTATTTTTTGCCGACGCTGCCAGTTCAAGCAGCGTCCTGACTGAATCCTGAAGAAACCAGAGAATGTGTTCAGTTTGGGAGGATGACATGAGTTCACTTTAATGTTCATTGAAGGTGGAACGGTTCAATAATCCACAGTTTGATTTGATTTACGCTGTTGTTGTTTTCTGTTGTCTTTTTTCTACGTACATCATAAAATGTGTCAATCACAAGGCTTTAGTCTTTTTAGTTATTTGAACAGGTTGTAGATAAACATTTAGCTATTTAGCTACTCTAACAACAGGCTTTATGCCAAGCACCACTACTTCTTTAACTTAAACAGGCTCTGATGAATCCAGGTGTGTCTGACAATTGTTGTGACTCCTGAGGTCAGAGTCAGACACACCTGGATTCATCAGATTGTCCAAAAATGTAAGACAGGAAGGAAAGGAGCCTGTCTGAGCCCAGGATCAAGTGGAGCTGTGCATAAAGCCTATTATTGATTTGACTCGTCAACTCAGGTGATCTGCAGGTTGTTGTTTCACTTCACCGCTCCGACGCGACGCTCCGTGTGTGCGTGGGTGTGTATGTGCAACGCTGACACAGAGAGAGAGGGAGGGAGAGAGACTGTACGCGCGGACGTCCACATATGTGGGGGCCTGAGCCTAGCGCATGTTTTTCACACCGTGCATGAGCAAACATGAGACATGTACAAGTGTTTCCTCTACATCCATTTAGGAGTGGCGGCCCGCGGGGTGTAATCACAGGAAGTTACCTGTGATAGAGTGTGAGAGAGCGCTGACGTGCGCATTTAAAGTTACCTGTGTGTTTTTAATGTGTGTGTGTGTCTATAACTGTAATGACATGAAGCTGGTTCTAGAGTCTGTGTGTGTGACTGAGCTGCATCCTGTAAGGCAAGGCAAGGCGTCTTTACTTATACAGCACATTTCATACCAAGGCAACTCAATGTGCTTTACATAAAGACAGAACATTTAAAGAATAAAATGAAATAAAAGAGAAGCATAAAACAGAATAAAAAACAAACACTTAACAGAGTTAAAAACAAGAGCAAATAAAAGTAAAATAAAAGAAGAGAGGTAAGGTTTAAAATTCTTAAAAGGAGCTCAGCTATAAGCACATGAAAAGAGAAATCTTTTTAACCTGGATTTAAAAGTGCTCACAGTTGGAGCTGATCTAAGTTCTGCTGGTAGTTTGTTCCAGTTGTGTGCAGCATCACAGCTAAATGCTGCTTCACCATGTCTGGTCTGAACTCTGTGCTCCACTATCTGACCTGAATCAGTAGATCTCAGAGCTCTACTGGGTTTATACTCTACTAACATGTCATTCATGTAGTCTGGGCCTAAACCAGGGGTACTCAAATACAAATCATCAAGGGCCACAAAGATATTTTTCAGTGACTCAAAGGTCCATTTATTGAAGTCGGTGCTGTACTGAAATATTCAAAAGATGTCATTTTTACAACTATTGAGTACCGCTGCTAAATAAACATATTTATGTGGTACTTCTAACCTGAAAATGGGTCACCAGAACCCTAACACAAGAGGAAGGTTCATTTAACAACTGCACTTGAATAAAATAAATAAAAATAAATATTTGAATAAAACAAGAAAATGATTCACACAGAGCGTTTTTTGCGCGAGCGTTTCCATTGTTTTCAATGTAACCGCGCGTCTTGCGCGCGCAAAATCCGAGGCGACGCCGACGCGCCGCGCACGTGTCATGTGATCAGAACTGACCAATCAGCAGCATGGACCTGCTTCTCCAGCAGCAACAAGCAGCCCTGCTCCCTCAGTAGGCTACTATCCCGCTTTCAACTCTCCCTCTCGGCAAGTGGCAGCTCAGTTCTCCCCGGTCCAGACCCGGTCCAGTCCGGATCTCTTCTCCATAACTGCCGTAGCAGCAGTGTGATACCAGTACATTTAACCGCATTTTTAACTTTTATTACACACGGGAGTTCACGTCTCGCCTGTCTCCCTCCCTCCCCCTCCTCTCCACACGGCGGTGAGTGAGTCCTCCGTTCAAACAGACAGACAGACAGACAGATCGAGCAGTGAAGCTGCTGAGAGGGATTCACGTTGCTGGCGTTTTGCACGCGTTTTCAGGCGCTCCATGTGAATGGGCCCTAATGCCGTTTCAAATTGGAAAGTGAAACTTTCGCTCGCAGCGCGACCCAGTAACAGGCTGTCTGTGTATCGTTGGCATGGAGACAAGTCCCGATATACACGTGTTGACCCGACCAAAACACGTACTGAACGAATAACAGTTCGGGGGCCACAAATAGGTGGCCGGCGGGCCGGATGCGGCCCGGAGGCCGCCTATTGAGTACCGCTGGCCTAAAACATTCAGTGATTTGTAAACCAGTAGCAGAACTTTAAAATCTATTCTGTAGCTGACTGGGAGCCAATGTAAGGACTTATGAACTGGGGTGATGTGATCTGACCTCTTTGTTCTGGTTAAAACTGGAGCTGCAGCGTTCTGAATGAGCTGCAGCTGTTTGATGCTTTTCTGAGGGAGACCTGTCAGAAGACCGTTACAGTAATCTAGTCTACTGGAGATAAAAGCATGAATCAGCTTCTCCTGATCAGCTTGGGACATAAGTATCAGTCTGATTTAGCTGTGTGTCTGTGTTTACAAACATCTTAACGAGCTCCAGGTGAATTGTTTATGGAGTTAACGACCCTGGCCTGAGGATCAGAGGTTACCATGACAACTTGAGCTGGTTGCCCATGACGATAGGGGCCCCCAGGCTGAAGCAGACAGAAACGTCGAGAAAAAGACAGATTTTCTGCCTCTGCACTGGTCTCGCATTTAGGCTTATTCTGACAAAACAATAGCTCCTATCAGAACAAGACATGGATCAACGGTGCCCTAAGGCCTTCCTGAAAATTTTGGTACGATTTGGTGTTTCTACAGTAAATATTTTGGCGACACGGGCAGTTTTAAAACATCGGTCCGTTCTGCTCCTCTCAGAAAGTTTTTGTATTGGAGTCAATGAGGAAAAGAGACAGACATGGCCGCACTCAGAGGCTGCTAATTCAAATTCTGTAAGTCTCTCTGATATTTTAAACACATTGTGAGAGACACAACAAGTTTGTCTACAAAACTGTGAAAAAATTATGTGTGTACAGTGTAAATTGTGTCCAAGAGGAGTGTGGAAAGAGAAAGAATCAGGAGTTTTTCTGGGCTCTCTCCCACTCTAGCTGATGACATCACGCACTCTAGCACGAACATTCCGTGCAATACACACCCATTATAATCTCATAATTTCTCCAAAAATGATCATGGTCATTGATCAGGGATTGATCAAAAACTATTCAACCTATCAAAACGTGGAGTAATACACCAATACACAAGACTTGTGTCTACTATTTAAAGTTTAAACGGAGTCTCTAGGTGAAAGTATGGCTGAACAGTAGACGTTTGTTAAACTGTTTGGTCTTTTTTGCTCTTTTTTTCCCACTCGTCCCATAGACTAGAAAAATTCGTACACTAGGTGCGTTTACATGCAGTGTTTTCCTCAATCTGATTGTAAACAATCGTATTAAATGAATCGTATCGACCTGTTTACATGAACACTAAATAAAGATCCACATTTAATCCCCGTATACATGGACCAGCTGAAGCTGACTGTAAACAGCTGCAGTGTCGCTAAATCTGGTGACTTTCCAAACCCTCTTGACGACTTTTTTGTCAAAAGCGACGAGGGACAAATCTAGTGACTTTTTCCAGTGATATTACAAACATTTCTGGACCTGAAAGCAGGTTATTACAGCTGTTCTTAATGAGCAGCGGCACTGCCGTGAGCCCTGACTGGTTGTCAGTTGGTGTCACAGAGTTGTCTCCGCTACATTCAGAGACACTCTGCTCCACGCCATTAACACATGAAGAGCGCCGCCGAATCCCAGTTTACATGCGGCATGAATCTGATTATCAATCGGCGTAGACTACCTCTTACAATAGGTGCGTTTACATGGGTCCAAAAATCCAATTTACAATCAGATTAAGAGATCAATCAGATTGTAAATGTCTCATGTAAACACCGGACCGGATCCGATTCACCCGGATCTGATTGTAATTCGGATCGGATTGTAAGAGGTCGTCTACGCCGATTGATAATCAGATTGATGCTGCATGTAAACGGGGATTCAGTTGACAGAGTGGATTATTCATTCTACGCATGCGCAGCATAGTACGTTGTTATTAGCAACGTAGCATGCTATTAGCGGCTCTCCGCCGTATCCTCGCTCTGTGGCCGGCTTGGAGGCGCGGTCGCCCGTTGAGCCGGGCTCCGCCGACCGCACAGGTGAAGAGCGGAGGAACGGAAGAGCCGTTGCAAGCGCCACTTTCAAATGTTTAACGTCAGGACGTTATTTACAGTCGGACATAATCACAATAGACCGTCTCATACTCTCATTTACCGGCCGTTGGATGCAGCCTCCGGAGGAACCGGAGTTTAGATCTGATTGATCTCTTAATCTGATTGTAAATGGGATTTTTGGACCCATGTAAACGCACCTACTGTTGAGAAAAGTAGTAGCACACTGATCCCGATAAGGACGCACGTTTTGATATATAATATGTCCTGCAGGACATGTGTGAATGTGTAGTAAATTTTTTTTACACTGCTGCAAGCCACCATGCGCCCCCCCCTTCTCCTTCTCGGCCCCACCATGTTGAAGCAGAAATAATTCACATAGGCCTAGGTTTTACAACAGGAGCAACATAATTCATTTAGACGAGCTCTCGTTCCCTGAGCACAATCTCCGTTGACGTGCTCTCAGATCCTCTTCGTATTTTTTTTTCATCTATCACTTCGCAGGTTAATCAATCACCTTCTAGCAGCCAGAAAAAGAGAAATAACTCACATTTCACTTGGTTTTCTTTATTTCCCACAGGTAAAAATATTATTTTATTATTAGGCCTTGCTATATTTTTCATAGCTTATTTATATATATTTTTTTCCAACAACGCAATTTAGTGTTTCTAATTTGCCGCCGCATTTAAGAGAAGTAAGTGTCCTTCTCTCTTTTCAGCAGGATGAGACGTAATCAGCATGGTGGTGCAATAGGTTGTTTTCAGATGACGTCACGACTGCAGATGGAGGGCAGGAAGTATTCTGCCGGTAGGAAAACAATAGGAAAATGCCTACGTTCTGCGCTGTCTACGGCTGTTCAAAGCGGTCTAACCGGGAAAATCAAAAGAGTTACTTTCGAGTCACTGGTAGTAACACACGAAGGACTCAAATTTCAACAATTGACCGAATAAAAGTGGGTCAGAGGGACGTAACTGACCATAGTAAACAAACGGTGTCTTAGCCTGCCCTACAGCAAAAATGACACATAGAAAGAGTAAAGCAATATATTAAGTGGCAATATTTTAACCATCAAAGATGTTCAATCAAACCCACATTGTTTGAAACAACGGTCAAAACATACACTGCCAGTGTCACGACTAAGAATATAAAGTCAGCTAGCCTAATGCTAATGTATATGTAAAACCTCATAGACGGGCTAACAGAAATTAGCATGTAGTTTACAGCCAGTAAAGCTGATGAAAACGGTTTATTTCTGGCTATAGCGCTGGTAACACATCACCGTTTAACCCAGAGTCTGTGGTCAGTTTAAAACGCTTCGGACTTTGCTCTGATGTTTGTTCTGGGAGAAGTGCAGTCTGTGGGATCCGCGACCGGGGACCGTGGCACTGCAGCGGCCGACACAGCAGCAGTAGCCGCTCTACTCAGCTGATCTACCGCGGCCGTCTGTCGTCCTCCCCGGCGTAACGTAAAAAGTAAACATAACATATCCGCATGCTTTTGGAGGTTTACCGCTGGCTGCTTAAATTGTTTTTAGGAGATTAATGTTGGTTTCATTGATGAAATTTAACAACTGTGGCAGCGGCATTGTTTGAATGACAAGTGAGCAGCTGCCTCTGGGCTACGGACTGAAATCACCACAATTATGTAAATAAATAAATAAATGTTTCTGTGTTTTATCACTTTTTTAAAACATTTCTCTGTATTACGCCTGCAATTTTAACTGTACAGCACTTTGGTCAACTTGGGTTGTTTTTAAATGTGCTTTAGAAATAAATTTGATTGATTGATTGATTGAAAGAACCGATCAGTCTAATAAATTTTATTTTATTAAGTCGACATGGTTACTGAACACGGCAAAGATAATTACCACTTCATGACTTGACTCGGTATTTCTATGTGCGTCCTGGGAGTGTCGCCACTCTGTTATCAGTCCCTCTGGTCGGCAGTCGTCGAGGCGGTGTTTCACTGCTTCCTTACGTGCAGGCTCCACCAGAAGCTTTGGAGTACTTGCTTCCCATCATTTTCAGGCACCGTTCTCCACTTTCTGCCCTCCATCTGACATAGCCCCGCCCCCCGTGCGTCATCAGAACCACGTGACTGAAAACAACCTATACAGCTGTTCTGGAACTGAAAACTCAGAGTTTCAGGGATAGACTCAGAGTTTGTTGAACCTCCTTTCTGGAATACAGTAAATTGTTTACGATAAGTCATTTAAAACGAAGAGCGAGCCAAGCCGACACTGTCCAGCCCAGGACAGGTGCAGTCCAGTGCGGATGAGAGGAGTGGACAGACCGGGCAGGAGCATCCAGACCTGAGGCGTCTCATTAGTCCTCGGCCATCTTTAATGTCTCAAGACACCCCTTTCAATTCATTTAAGGTTATTTGTTTGTGTTTAGGGAGGCTATATTTGCATAGAATACTTTTTGGCAACCAGAAAAGCAATGTTTGACCCGGCGTTTAATTCGGATGGGCGTCTACGGTTTGCACCGCCATCACACTCGCTCGCCAAAAAAAAGAAAAAGACGCACTCACACACATTTTGGAAGGAAGGAAGCCATCACAGCATAATTTTTCATTAAAACATAGTTTTCTCTAAATTAAGACAGTGTGCGGGACTATTTTTCACCCAGCCAAAAAAATTTTTTTTTTTTTGCGTGTATCGTTTAGGGATTTTTTACTAAACGTTTACAGTTTCATTACGTGTAAATGTTTACACGTGTAGTAGGTCACACCCCTATTGCATCCGCTCCGGAACATTTTCAAAAAAGAATGTCACAGATGTTGGAGGGTTGTGATGGAGTACTCTGTCATGCTGATGATGTCCTCGTGTATGGCAGGGACAGGCAGGAGCACGACCAAAGACTACACTGCGTGCTTAAGAAGATACGACAGGAGGGTCTCACGCTGAATGAGAAATGTGAATTTGCAAGAGAAGTCATGTTCGTGGGCCACAAAGTCTCTGCAAAAGGCATCGAGCCTGACCCGAATAAAGTCAAGGCTATCCAGCAGTTGCCACAGCCTACATGTGTGGAGGATGTGCGGCGCCTCATGGGCATGGCAAATTACCTCGCCAAATTCTTGCCGCATCATCATTTTTATCAACATTTTGACCTTAGCATACGTTTGTACGACGGAGGATTAGGGCCACATTAAGGAAAAAAAAAAATCATTAGCTTCGAGAATAAAGTCGTAATTTATGAGAATAAAGTCATAATTAATGAGAATAAAGTCGTAATTTATGAGAATAAAGTCGTAATTAATGAGAATAAAGTCGTAATTTATGAGAATAAAGTCGTAATTAATGAGAATAAAGTCGTAATTTATGAGAATAAAGTCATAATTAATGAGAATAAAGTCGTAATTTATGAGAATAAAGTCGTAATTAATGAGAATAAAGTCGTAATTTATGAGAATAAAGTCGTAATTAATGAGAATAAAGTCGTAATTTATGAGAATAAAGTCATAATTAATGAGAATAAAGTCGTAATTTATGAGAATAAAGTCGTAATTAATGAGAATAAAGTCGTAATTTATGAGAATAAAGTCATAATTAATGAGAATAAAGTCGTAATTTATGAGAATAAAGTCGTAATTAATGAGAATAAAGTCGTAATTTATGAGAATAAAGTCGTAATATTACGAGAATAAAGTCGTAATTTATGAGAATAAAGTCATAATTAATGAGAATAAAGTCGTAATTTATGAGAATAAAGTCGTAATTAATGAGAATAAAGTCGTAATTTATGAGAATAAAGTCATAATATTACGAGAATAAAGTCGTAATTTATGAGAATAAAGTCATAATTTTATGAGAAAAAAGTCGAAGTAAAACGGAAGTACGTTGAGATGAGAAAAGGTGAACAGTTATGTCGTAGCCTATCTGTTTAATAAACTGTTCTGCTCACTGAGCTAACCTGTATGCAAACCAGATGTTAAAATGATAGGGCCTACATTATTTCATTTTTCAGTTAGTGCGGTTGCTTGGTCTGCGCTTGTCACTCGGGACCAAACTTGTAGCGTCATGTCTCCATGACTACCGGTCGAACTCTGGAAGCGCTGATTGATAAAACTTTTCATGATCACAAAAAAAAGCTTTCATGATGACTGAAGAGCCAGTTATAGCGCGGTATATGTCTCGGTCCCGTTAGTTCCCGGTTAAACGTTAAACACAGGTGGACCTCTGCTGCTCGGTAATCAGCTGCTCCGGCTCCACCCGCGGACACAACGGACTCAGCGGACACGCACCGACCGGCTGCTCCGCTGCTGCTGCTGCTGCTGCTTCGTTTGTGGAGACAGAGCTGCGTATGGACCATGGATGTATTGGACCGGAGCACCGGGCCGTCTCCCCGCTGAGTTAACCCGTCATCAACGACTACGGGAGCCCTTTTAGCTCAAACTTGTTGAGTTCGCCTGGCAGTTGGGTCGCACCAGAGTGCGGTTGCTTTCAGACATCAATGCGCACCAGAGTTCGGTTGGAGCCGGACCGAGACCCCCTCCTCAGCCTGCACTAGTTTTGGTGGCATTAGAGTTCGATGTGCTAACACTGCAGGTGTGAAAGCACCCTTAATTATCAGTCGGATTGTTTCTTGAGACACCACGCAACCCGGTGCTCCGGTCCAATACATCCATGGTCCATACGCAGCTCTGTCTCCATAAACGAAGCAGCAGCAGCGGAGCAGCGGGTCGGTGCGTGTCCGCTGAGTCCGTTGTGTCCGCGGGTGGAGCCGGAGCAGCTGATTACCGAGCAGCAGAGGTCCACCTGTGTTTAACGTTTAACCGGGAACTAACGGGACCGAGACATACAGTATACCGCGCTATAACTGGCTCTTCAGTCATCATGAAAGCTTTTTTTTGTGATCATGAAAAGTTTTATCAATCAGCGCTTCCAGAGTTCAACCGGTAGTCATGGAGACATGACGCTACAAGTTTGGTCCAGAGTGACAAGCGCAGACCAAGCAACCGCACTAACTGAAAAATGAAATAATGTAGGCCCTATCATTTTAACATCTGGTTTGCATACAGGTTAGCTCAGTGAGCAGAACAGTTTATTAAACAGATAGGCTACGACATAACTGTTCACCTTTTCTCGTCTCAACGTACTTCCGTTTTACTTCGACTTTTTTCTCATAAAATTATGACTTTATTCTCATAAATTACGACTTTATTCTCATTAACTCTTTCACTGCCAAAGACGAGTTAACTCGTCTTTGATCATCCACACGTGGTCTGCCAAAGACGAGATAACTCGTCTTTGCGTTTTTTTAATTGCAACATCATGCTGAACGTCCTGCCCTACTCCTCTGTGAAGATCAGACTTGTACTATCAAAATAAAGTGCAGAAAAAACATTTGGATTAACAGGTATAAAAAAATATAGCGTATTTCTCCCCCCTCATGGAGCGGTGCGGTGTCTGACTGCAGCGGGGCTGCTCGTCACACACCGGCCGCCGGTGAGAGGGGGGCGGCGGCGGCGGCGCTCATGGCGGCTCGGCAGCTCGTTGAAGCTCCGTACAGCTCCGTGATACAAAGCACACACGTTAGTAACAACAACCCCGTTGATCACTCGTCGTTAGTCGTCAACAGCGTTTGGAAAATCGCCAGATTTAGCGAGAAATCACACAGAGAGCAGCTTGAAAATCCCGCGGTCTAGTGGAGGAGGAGCGGACGGCGCCGCGGCGAACGGAACGAGAGCTGAAGGTGGTGGAGTGTCTGTTGTGATCTACAGAGACTGTCTGTGGTTGTGGGTCCAGGGGGCACGTCAGCCAGAGCTGGAGGCTGTGTGTGTGTGTGCGCGACAGACAGAGAGAGAGTGAGACCGCTGCCTGCAGACCAGAGGAAGCTGGATCTGCTCTAAAAAAAAAAAAAAAAAGCGCTGCGTGTCGGCTACAAAAACCTGTCGAACTGATCCGCGTGCGCGCGCGCACACACACGTACACACGTACACACACACACACACACACACACGTAGGCTACATGGAGGCACGCACACACACTAAAAGAAAGGAGAGAAAAAGTTGTAACTCAGAGAAAAGAAAGAAAAAGGCTGGAGCCTACTGTGTGTCAGTAGCTAAATGTTGTGTCTTTTGTCATCAAAAGTCATTTGTCAGTGTTGATTTCATTGTTGTTTACAAGAGAACAGCTGTACAGATGTTGAGGTGTCACTAAAGCAAAATATAATGGAGCCAGTTGTCCTGGTTCACCTGAAAATCACAGCCGACACAAAAAACTCTTTTTCTCAAGATTTTGCTGCCAAAATGGCATTTTGGGCTAAACCCACCTATATTCAACCGCCAATTTCACAAGACTGGAACAAGATAGAAACAAACAGGTTTTTTTGCTGGAAAGTAGAGACCCTAATCTTTCCTTTGATAGGCTGAATGTGTATTTATTAAAAGTAGGTAGGTACATGGTGGGTCTACGAAAATCGGTCAAAAAGCTGGAAAATGCCTGGCAAGCTGGAGGACGCTGCTCTGAGAATGGCTGGCAGTCAAAGAGTTAATTACGACTTTATTCTCATAAATTACGACTTTATTCTCATTAATTACGACTTTATTCTCATTAATTATGACTTTATTCTCATAAATTACGACTTTATTCTCGAAGCTAATGATTTTTTTTTTCCTTAATGTGGCCCTAATACTCCGTCGTACGTTTGTGTTTTTAACTCAAGACTTATAAACTGTAACATTCCAAATCACTTTTTTTTTCATGGGAACATAACTGTCATTGTTTACTTTATTCACAAATCCAGTTTGTCGCCACACTCCTACTATTCTCAGCTTATTGATATCTTCAACCGTTTTTGATTTATGACAGTTTTAAAATCATTCAACTTTCTGACAAAACGGAAGCTTCAATTCTTTTGGGTCAGCCCTAGGACCCATTCAGTTTACCTGGGATCCACTCAAATCACCACCTGTGGGTGTCGGTCTCTCCCACTAAAAACCTATCAACATCATCAACATCACACGTCTGTTTCTCTAAGATTCATGTTCTTCCTTGTGAGCATTTTTGAAAGAAAAAGTTCAATCTGATATCTTGACACTCAAACCAGAAACCAGAAACCCTTATCTTCAAATGAAAAGTGTCCTGGAACCCCACTAACTGGGATGGTTCCCAAAACCTTAAAACACAAACAGCCACACCCAGAATATTCCCAGAATATTCCCAGAATATTCCCCAGCAGCCTTCGAAATTCACAAGACAGAAAACCAGTTGGTAAACACACACACGTTAAACTGACTGATTCAGTTTTAGCTCCACAAAGACTTTAATGTCTGAGAAAACTAAAATACCACACACACAGAGAGAGAGAGAGAGAGAGTCTGAACAGAGTTAAAGTCTGTGTAAAGTGATTTTGGATTCGTCTTCTGAGTTAATCATATCCCAGATATTATGTCCTATTAACCAACCTTCCAATTTAGGATGCTAGAAAAATTTGTTTAGTAGGTGAAATTAGGTTTTAAAATCATGACTAAATGAGGCAGTTTTTGCAGCTCAGGCTGGCCAATGGTCACGATGCAGGCACAGAAGCCACGCCCACTCGCTGTCAATCAAATGGCCTCCCCATATGTCTATGGGCCTCCCAGCCGACTGTGCTGCTAACTGTCACATCGTACCCGAGCAGCTACGGTTTTGAGCTACACCTGAGCTTGAGTCTGAGTCTAGCTGTTATCTGAATGTCTCAGATACACACCGAGCAGTGAGGGAAATATTCTGGGACCGCTGCCGTCAGCACATGAATCTCCACTGCCTACCCTGATAGCGTTAGCCCGCAGGCTACGTTAGCTCGGCTCGGCTAGCCCCGTTCATCCTGAGCCACAGTCCAGCCGAGCCACTGCAGCACCGGACCCACGGCTCACCGCCACAGCAACGGGAGGAGCCTTGAAAGCTACACCGCAACAACAATGAGAGCTGCCACCGTCAGCACGGGACGAACGGACCTAGCGTTAGCTCCGCGGAGCTAACGTTAGCCTCGCGGAGCTAACGTTAGCCTCGCGGAGCTAACGTTAGCCTCCGTTCGTCCCGGAGCTAACGCTAGCCGTGGAGCTAACGCTAACAGGGCAGATAGAGCTGCAGCTCTCCCCTCCCAGGACTCTGCTGCTGCCGACGGCGGTGGCCCTCTGTTTTGTTGCCGGTGTAGCTGTTGCTGTGGCAGTTAGCTGTGGGGCAGACGCTGCAGAGGTTCACCTGGATGTGGCTGTTTCGGCTTGACGAGTTTTACCCCCGGGCGCCGGCCGGTCCCTCTGTGGGAGTCTCACTAGTTTGTTTGAATTAAAAGTGGAGCTTCATGTTTCACATGAGAGCAGCGCTGTCACTGGGATCTGTATAGACTATGTTCAACTAACACTACATTTACATAATTAAATAAATGTTTTACAATGACCTGATAAGTCTGCATTAGTACATTTTATTAAGACAGAGACCATGCTAGTGGACTGGTAGCTTCAACTGTAGAGGCAGCCAACGGTCGCTGAAAAGTATTTATACTGCTACAGCAGCAGGGGCGGGGTTATACAAGTTTAGATACGCCCAATAAATCCTGAACACAGAAACTTTGAAAAAGTTTGTGAACCCCTAGCACCAAAATTCAAATCTCAATGGCTGGAATGCTTCTTACATGTTTTAGAGGAATGCATTTATGACCTATTTAATGTGTTTAGAAGAAAACTGTTGAATTCACTTTACACGGACTTTAAATGACTTTATCTAACGGTTCTAACGGCGGGAAGCCGCCCAAACATGGCGCACACAGGCACCGCTTCCGTGTGTGTGTGTGTGTGTGTGTGTGTGTGTGTGTGTGTGTGTGTGTGTGTGTGTGTGTGTGTGTGTGTGTTCTTACCGTACAGCAGTGTTATCACCACTAACAGCTTCATGTTGTCTCTTCTCTCCTCTCCTCTCCGCTGCAGCTCCGTCCTCTCCCTCCGTCAGACTGAACTCTGGTCTGGACTCGGAGTGACGCAGTTACTCACTTTACTTTCGGTTTCTACAGGAAGTCAGGCGGACACCCCTTCACAATAAGAGCGTCTGTTACTCGCTGAATTACTGACACTACAACAATGGGTGACAGACCAGCCCCATTTTTTGTGCATTTTCACAGATGGAATAAATGTTTCACAAATCATGTGAATCTGTGTTTTCATTATTTTTTCTCTGTAGAATCACTGAGACCAGACTTTTCTAGATCATTCTACCTGCAGAGAGAGTTGACAGCAGTGGTCACTGTTTGGTATAGTGGTGTAATATACATTTTTATTGCAGACACATACAATAAAGAAAAGAAAGTACAGATTAACTTCACAGATACTTTAGTACCAATGGTAAGTAAGTCACAAGCATTGTAGTGGACCCTTGGTTACAGTTTCATACGGGTGCTTGCTTAGTTTATTTTCTTCCTTTTGCATCATGGAAAAAATTAAGAGACCACTCTCAAAATCAACAGTGTATCTAGTTTTACTATTTATGTGTTTGAGTCTGATTACATTTTTTAAAAATTGTTTTATTCTATCAACGACCGACAACATTTCTCCCAAAATTGAAAAAAAAAAAACATATTGTCATTGAGAGCTTTTATTGGCTAATGATGAAACTAGTCTAAATAATAAAATAATAAATAATATCTTTTCAGACCCTGAATAATAATAATAATAATGCTAAGAAAACATGTTCATATTTATTCCTAAATTCCTTTATTCTTGAATTCCTATTCAGGAAGAGTTTATAAATCAGTTTTTATGATGATAATGTCAATGTTTAATCCCAGCAGTGGTTTTTATAATCTTCCTATAAAACCAGATGTGGTTCAGGTGATGACCTTGTAACCCAGAAGTAACTACAGTTACTTGTTGTAATGTCTGCAGGTTTGTTTTGAGTGCATTGCCCTTTAAGCACCGCATCACGGCAGTTTTACGACTGCCAGTTGTTTTACGCCCCCTAGCGGGCTCAGGGGGATTTACTGTAGCTGCAGCAGAGCACGTTGCCTCCATGCCTCCATGCATAGGTGTCATTTACGCTGGGGACATGTCCCCACCACTTTTTGTCAAGAACAATTTTGTCCCCACCACAAAATTAACTCTAAATTAACGCCTAACATTATCCTACTGAAGAATGACGAAAAAACGTTGATAAACTATGACAATAGGCAGCTGAAACAGTGTGCACGGCGCAGAGCTTCTGCAGGAGCCGACTCGCAACAATGTAGCTTTGATTAAAGTAGTTCTCACAGCCCGGACGAAGCGGGCGCTGCGCGCATCTTCAGGCGCTGCTGGTCACAGGGAGCTGCTTCTGCTGCATGCTCTCCCCGCCGGTAAAACATCGACTCCACTCGTTTATAGCCTGTTCAGTTTTCCACACACACAGGTCTGTCTCTACCTCTGTGTGCGTGTATCTCTTGTGCAGATGCACATTTATATAGTATTTATAGACGGACAAGCAACTTTATTAATCATCATTTAACTATTTTATTTTCAAAATTGACCGGATTCGCTCGCCTTTTCTGTGCCTCACTTCCTGTCTGGTGCGATATGATCTATCCAGCTTGACAGACGCTCGCGTGAAAAATAAAACCGACGCCGAACTGAAGACCACAGCGCGAGATGCGAACAGGCAGACTGGTTAACATTTGCGCCAACTGCCTGCGCTTCGGTTCCGCGGGCCCCTTCCAGCTGCTGACAGATGTGCAGCTGACAGTGACCGTTTCCTCATTACTAAACCTGAGCCATCTCCCCCCCTCACTGCACTCCTGCAGTGCTGCTGCTGGCTCCTGAAACCTGGCATCTTTTTTCCTTCACGAGTGCATCAATATCCTGAGTAGCAGCACATTTAACAATAGGTGCGTTTCCATCAGCTGTTTAGATGCATCTAGTTGTATCGCATCGTAAAATGATGATGGAAACGCTGTGTGCGAATTAGAATACTGATTTGCACAAACTGAAATACGCTCGCTATGGCCGGGTTTTGGTTGATTCGAATGGGATGGAAACAGCTGGATGCGAATTAAGTGTGATGTAGCGCACTTTCACCCCGTCTGCTCCCGTGTTTGCAGTTCATTCACAAGACAACATCAGGGTTTCCGCACCGCCACGGCAAAATAAAAGCCCCCACACCTTCATAATGATGTTACTGCACAGTTCTTCATAGTTCCTCCTCAGTAAAAACTGAACTTATCAACCAGCGCATCCAGCGTTTATCATTAAGAAAGTCTGTACCGGCCGCGACTCTCTCTCCCCCCCCCTCTCTCTCACACACACACACACACACACACACACACACACACACACACACACACACACACACACGCACACACACACGCACACACACACACACACACGGACAGGTGGCATAATGACATATACATATGCGCTAAATCGCGCTAATGTGCTCAAATCAGACCGCAAGTTTGGATTTCAGTTCGTCCACTGGGCTGCCCTAGCAGCTGGAGGGAGTATTCGGGCTTTGGCGTATTTCTTTTTTAAAAATCCTAACTTTTGATAGAAATGAGCTAGAGACTTGCTTTTTTTTTTTGACATACTCAGAAATGTATACCGGGCCGGATGAAATCATCCGGCGGGCCGGATCCGTATGTTTGACATGCCTGTCCTAGACATATTCTGTGTTTTTCGTCTCATTTCTGTTTTTGCCGGTTGGAAATCATCTGGCGCATCACTTTTCTCTCGCGCTTGCTCTGACTCACTCAATGCGCATAAAACTTCAAATAAGCACAGAGTCCCAAATTGCCGCCGTGTAGCAAAATATTTTTTATATTAAACGCCCATCCCAAATAATCTCCGGGTCAACATTATCTTTCTGGTTGCCAAAATATATTCTATGCAACTAGAGCGGGTGTCTGGAGACATTAAAGACGGCGGAGGACTGACGAGACGCCTCTCAGCTGGTTGTTCCTCCCCAGTCTGTCCACTCCTCTCATCCGCCCTCAGCACCTGTCTGCAGGGGCGGACTGGCCATCGGGACAATCTGGAAAATACCAGAACGGCCGGTGCTGTAGGACGGCCGCTGGCCGCTGCGGGCAGCCGTCACAGTTTAGTTTTTTTTTCTTTCTTATCATCTACTGTTGTTTCACGTTCGGACAATAAGTAACAACAACACACCTGCAGGCCCATATGTGGGAGCTTATTCATCTGTCAGCCTCTCTGTGTAAACGTATACTCCAATGGCTCACCTCATAGCGCACCTCTCTCTGTAATTAGTTGTCCTCTTTCTGTGTGGGATCGAATCCCTCCGTTAGAGTTTGGATAACGCATTTTCATTTCCAACCATTTAACGCGCGACACACGAAGTGTGTGTGCATGCTATGTTTGTTTAAAACGGTTCTCCCATCCCACGATATTTCTGCAGCTGGATTGACATGATCCGGTCTGAGACATGAAACTCATGGACTGAGTCGTCCTGTTGCGCTCTGCACGTCACACCGACAATCGTGGATTTGTAGGGGGGAGTTGTTGTGGTTGTGCTCGACGTAAACCTGCCGCTTCAACTAGTGAACGCAGCTCAGACCAAGGCTCATAGTTCAACGTGACAATAGTCACGGTTTTCCAAAGATCCTTAATATGTAACAGGATCGATCACTCGCACTCTTTTTCAAGTACTATATACACCTCTGTACTTGTCGAGCCGAATCGCGCTGAGCGGGAGCGGGGGGGTTTGGGGGGTGAAATGGAGTCAGGTCAAATATTTATATGATTTTATATGACGATTAATTGCGATTCATTAATTACAAAGCCTCTAATTAATTAGATTATTTTTTTTAATCGAGTCCCGGCCCTAATAGGGCCTCTCTCTATCAAAAATTCCAGGGCCTATTTTTTGTCCCAGTCCGCCACTGCCTGTCTGTACAGTGTCAGCTTGGCTCGGCTCGCTCCTAAATGACTTATTAAAAAGTAGCATTAACAACCTACTGTTCTCTGATTATTCATTCGCGTATTTAGGCTATTGGCCTACGTTGCATTATCAAAAAAAGAAAAGGATGGTGGAGCGAGCCAACACAGATGCTGAAGTGAGGGAGAGGAGCGGAGAGACTGGGCGTCCGCTGGGTTGTTGCAACTCGCGGCGGATCAGGAGGGAGGGCCGACATGACGGGGGTCTCGGATCTGTAGCCTACTGTACCTGTGCGGGCCAGGACCACAGAGGTCAGCGAGACCGAGAACGAGTCCGCCCTGGCCATATTTACAGTAATGTCTCGAGAAACACATCGTTCCTCCGCCGCCTGCCGCCACGGAGTGAAGCCTTCCCCAAAAGGAAGCAGGTTGAACACTATTAATAAACGCAGGTCCCAAATAAATGCCTGGGGCCTTTATTTTAAGTTTTTATTTTTTATTGTTTTATTTTTTTTAAATAAAAAAGGAAAAAACACAGTTGCGCAAATTGAAATGACCTCATAGTCTAACAATTCAGTGACCACAGCTGATCAGCTTATAGTGACACACCTGTCACGTCTCTCTAAACACAGCTACTTTCTTCCTTTTTTGCAGCAGTCCCGCGGAGAATTAGGCTAATTTAAAAAAAATGCTCATCAGCAGTGTGCGAAATAGAGTAGCCTACCCATCAATAATGAAATATGAAAAAAAAACATATCTACAGCGCTAGAGCAGCCACGGGAGGAGGAGGCTCTTCACAGCCTCAGCTGTAGAGCAGCATGGTTGGATCAACACAAAGTTATATACGCAGGTTCTATTGTTACAGAAGCACCAGCCGTCTGTCACAGCTCCATCCAAACCGGTGCCGGCTGAGCTAGTGCGCAGGATGAAGTGCGCGCCCACCGAGCTTGTATGTAGCAACACAAATCAGTTTTTCCGGTTTTCTATCACATTATTATCATCATTAGATGGAGCCTTGACGTCGTGACGGGGGGGGGGCATTGGTCATGGTAACTGTCCCCACCACTTTTCAAAGTAAACTGACGCCCTTGCCTCCGTGAGTATAGTACTGTGGTGTTTCCATTACTAGTCCGGCGATGGTCGACGTCAGAGAGAGAGAGAGAGAGAGACTGACCGCCAAGGTGTCCCTGCAGCGATATATCGATATAAAAAATATATTGATATATTTTTTAATGAGATATGGAATTTGACCATATCGCATGTACCGATATAGTTCAAATTTGCGCTGTGATCCTTGCTCCAGACTGCTGATCTGGAGCTCTCCGCACTGCTCGCGGCGCTCCGCGCTGCCGGTGTTATGCCGAGTTCTGCATGCCCGCTGAGAACTGCATGCACATCGCAGGGAGCGCGCACAGCTGAATGGAAACACGTGGAACACAGGTGTTTTAATCGTGGGATTTCAGATAGTTAAAACTAAAACAATATTTTTGAAAGTGGAAAATGAATGTGAGGTGTCATCCACACTATTATTATATACCGTTAGCCATGAGCTGGTAAAAAACACCATGATTCAAAGATCATAAAGTTACAGGGTGGATGCATTATTCGGCAGTGCTGTGCAGGTATGTGAGCTGCCGAGAAGTGCATCCTCCTGTTTTTCCAGGCTAGAAGAGTAGCACATGTATGAAATTCACACTGTTAAAACAAAACAGCCCAACATATGAGCTGGTCAAACCATGTGATTCAAAGATATCCAGCCATAAAGTTACAGGGTGGATGCATTTTTCGGCAGAGCTGTACAGTGAGCTGCCGAAAAGTGCATGCCCCTGTTTTTCCAGGCTACGGTAGTTTCCCTTCAGCTGTGCGCAATCCCCGCGAGGTGCATGCAGTTCTCGGCACAACACCGGCCCTCCTCTTCCTATTTTATTCATGCTTATCAGACCCATAGACTGTGATCAGACCGCTGCTTCACCAGCTGACCGAGAGGAACGCACCGAGTCCACGTCGACCTTATGTTAACGAGCCGAGCCGCGGCTCTAGAGGGTTAGGGTTAGGGCTCAGTCAGCCGCTGTAGCACAGTTGTTAGCCGTTAGCTGTTATTAGCCGTTAGCACGTCGTCCCCTGCAGCAGCGTCAGAGCTCCAGACTCCTGTGAGCCGCGGTGCTTTCACCAGATTCAGCTCGTGAGGTTCGCGTTTACACCATGGATCTATGATAATAATACAACCATGGTTTACACACGTTTGTTTTCTCTCTGGTCCAAACCGTGGATCCGTGAGTGTCACGTGACGTTTCCATGACGACCGACCGGAAAAAGACGTGCGGCACGTCACGTGACTACAGATTGAAAAAAAAACTCTCTGAGAAATAACGCTACACTTTAACAGAGACACAAGGCAGGTTTTTTTTAGTTTTTAGGGCAGACAGTTAATATTATTTATTTAAATAGTTTTTTGTGATTGTGATCACAACATTTCACGAGTGCCTTTCTATAAGACTCTGTGATAGCTGGTGTTTATGTTACAGAAATGTAATATAAACATTTGTAATGTAATACAAGAAAACAGAAAGAAAAAGTTGAACACATTAAACATTTCAAACTAAAATAAAACTACATTTTATTAAACCATTACAACGTTACTAAAAAACTTGATCACTCAAAATAAAAATAAAACAAGACATCAAAAAAAATAAAGAGGTCCACCTCGTTCTACTCAACCAAAGGAGCTAATGTGTGAGGTTGAAGGTGCCGTCTACTTCTGTCTCCTGATAATAAACATCAGACTATGATGAGACCGGAACCAACACAAAGACTGTAAATAATTACAACACATCAGGGCAAACTTACTCAAAGCATCACAAATATGGTCCAAACAAATAGACAAAAAAAAGGCCAGCAACGCTGCGCCAGCCCAGCAGAACAAGATGCTGGAGACGCACACACACAGGTGGAGCTTACAGGTATGAAAGGCTCCTCCCTTTTATAACCTGCTCCATCGACAAAAAAAAACAGGCCACTAGATGGCAGTAGGCTATTCACTGGCAGTTAATTATAGCTGCTGTGCAGCTATAATTATGCTTGTAAATGCTTGTAAATGCAATTTTTTTTAAAGAAAAAATTAGGCAACTTCAAAGTGAAAGTTACAAAGCCATAGAACATATGGTTGATCTGTTATGAATTTATTTTCAAAGTTTTGAAATTTAGATACATGCTGTAACATCAGCACTTTTGTCTTGTGTTACTAGATGAGAACATCTGGCATTTTGATGTCATGACCCTAACCCTTGCTGGAGCTTGAACCGACAACATCTGACACCAAGAACCAGCTCCCAACTCACTGAGCTGATTGTCCGGACAAGAGTCTTGGCGTGTGGCTTGTCAAACAGACTCAGGGAGTCACTGCTCAGTAATGTCGCCAACTTATAATCTGTAGACTCGGGTTCGATTCCCGGTGTAAACTATGTTCTTTCTCTGTCTTTATAAACTTTATTCACATTTCGGTTTACATTCAAATTTACATAGACTCCCCACAGGAAACACAAGCTTGCTCTTGAAACCTGACGTGAGCTTTGTGTTTTCAAATCACCTTTCTGTCTCCCTTGCCCCTGACGTGCACCGCCGTTACCTAGCAACCCTGACCAAGCAAATCATGCATATTAATAGCATGTGAATTTTTCAATGAGGGAGAAATATGCACGTGTTGTTTGTGTCTTTGGAGGATTATTTTAAACAACTTTGTGTAGGTAAGCAATTTTTATCAACAAATAGTCATAGCAGAGCATTTTTACACAGTTTAAAATGCCACTTTGGGGGGTCTTTAAGAACAAGAACAAGGCCGGATTATAATTGGGGCACACTGGGCACGTGCCCAGGGGCCCATGGCAACCAAGGGCCCATGTCAACCAAACCCTTGGTTGCTATGGGCCCCGCCCCCTGCCGAATGAGAGGTCAGAGTGTGTGAGCGGGAGGTCAGTTACAGCGTGGGTAAGAGAAAGCAAAATTATGGATAAAAAAAAGTACTTGAGCGGTGGAGCAAAGAGGAAAAAAAGAGAGGAAAAGCAAGAGAGAGAAGCGGCGGTGATTAAAGATGTCCGGCGAATCACATCATTTTACAAAAAAATAGAGGATGAAATAGACCCGGAGGATACCAGCGCTAGCACCAGCAACGGCGGAGCAGTGCCACTTCAGCCATCCGCTAATGTTAGCCCGGCCTCGGCCACAGAAGTCCCGGAGCAACCGGAGGAGGATACTGAACCAGTCCCGGCTCCCCCGAGCACTAGCACCGCAGGTGAGCCGTCGGAGGACCCCGCTCTATGGGGCGTGTTAAGTGAGAGCCATCGTGAAAATATTATAGCGAGAGGGGCTATGGCTTTTCATAATCAGGAAGAAAAACTTCTTAAGGGTAAGAGCATTTGATTATGCTGTCTGACACACACACGCGCGCACACGCACGCACACACACACACACACACACACACACACACACACACACACACACACATACACAAGCTCGTTCAGTCACTTGCGGGAGCTGATGGTGCGTTCAATGACCTAGGCAGTGTGGGAATTCACAAGGGCTGCAATTATAAACAATGAAAGAAGTATGCACAGAGGGATTATCTTATCTTTTGTACAGGCTTCTTTTAAGTTCACTGAATTGTTTGCAAAGTTGTAAAGACTGTTGCTATTTTGTAGTTGGTGTGTCAAGTTCATATGTTGGCTGCATTTAGCTGTGCTGTGTGGCTATAAGGATGGCATTTTTGTAAGCCCCCTAGTGGTCATTGTGTGGATGTTGTGGGTTGTGTTGTGTTGTCAGCCTTAGTTGTACTAGACAGTCTTGACATAATAGTTGGTGATTATGGTCTGGTTTTGACATGGTACTTCATATACACAATTGTGAATACTGTCTAATTAAGGTGGAGTTGAATGACTTTCCTGGTTTGTAATGGGTGGAGGTGATGTGTGAGATGCCAGCGGTCTGTGCGACAAGGGCCCTCTGGGACCTGGTGCCCAGGGGCCCTTGGGGTGCTAATCCAGCCCTGAACAAGAAGAAAGTAAACTAGACAGAGACTGTGATGAGACACCAGGAGCTCTGAGCTGCTGCAGAACCTCACACAGACACAGGACCTCACTTCTGAAGGAGTCCATGCTGTCCTCACTGTCCTGGAACACACAGAACAGCTGATTACACACACACACACACACACACACGCTCACACACGCACACACACGCACACACACGCACACACACGCACACACACACACACACACACACACACACACACACCTGTTACACACACACACACACACACACACACACACACACACACACACACACACACACACACACACACACACACACACACACACACACACACACACACACACACACACACACACACACACACACACACACACACACACACACACACACACACACACACAGACCCACCTCTTCTCACTGATGAATACACAACTTCTGGATCAGGCGGAGCTGAAAGATACACACAGTGGAACTCTGATTAGACCAGACAAGGGACACAGTGATAGTGATAGTGATGTGTGCATGCGTGGTGCTGGTTGTGGAACTCGGCTGGGCACAGCTCAGCTTGTGACCTGATGTAGCTGATATCATATCTGGCCCTCTGCGTTGTGTTTCTCGCGGCCTGCCCTAGGTGGGGATCGATCCCACGACCTCCCGCACCAGAGGCGATGATGCTAACCGCTTCGCCAAGAGGTTGACAACCGCTTGGCAAGTTGGTTAGCACGTCTTTTATGGGTGGAGGGAGTGCACATCCGTTAAGGCCTTTGCACACTGAGTCTGTTTTTTTCGTCTGAAATTGCCGCACGTCAAAAAGAGAGAGGAGGGTGTGGGGGGGTAACCGCTGATCACCGTGTGTCTGTCTGTCTGTCTGTATGCTGTGCGTGCGCCAGCCGCTGTTCATGTGTGTGTGTGTGTCTGTGTGTCTGTGTGCACCAGCTGCTGTTCAGGATCATGGAAAGTGACCGTCTCCTGTTTACTGTGTGAGTTAATAATCAATATCTATCAAAGTGGACACTGACATGGTAAAATAACCAGTTGAAGTGATGATGATGGTCCCGCTGCTCATTAAGCAGCAGATCTCCTCGCTACTGCTTCCTCTCAGCATGAACTCTTTTTCTCTTTCATTTCTTTTTTTTTTAAGTATATTTTTTTGGCGTTTTATGCCTTTATTTGATAGATCAGTAGAGATAGACAGGAAAGGGGGAGGCAGAGAGAGGGGAATGACATGCAGGAAAGGTCTGCCCGATGCGGGACGCGAACCGGGGACGCCTGCGTCTGCATAGACATGGGGCGGCTGCCTTAACCACTGCGCCACGCACTGCCGCATTTCTCTTTCATTTCTCAGCAAGTGACAGAACCACAAAGTGCATCACTGCATGACGATTTTTGTCTCCCTCTCCGAAATTTAGAACACAAAATAAAAACGCATGCGAAAAAACGCAACAGACTCAGTGTGCAAGGAGCCTGCACGTAACGTTTTTTGTCGGATGACAGAGACGAAAAACGCATGCGAAAAAAATTGACTCAGTGTGCAAAGACCTTTACGTCGCGAAAAATTCGTACACTATTGAGAAAAGTAATAGCACACCGATCCCGATCAGTGTTGGGGCTCATTACTCAAAAAGTAATATATTACATATTACATATTACTCTCAAAAATAGTAGTGCCTTACATTACTTTATTACTCTCTAGAGAAAGTAACTAGTTATATTACTCGTTACTTTTTATACGGCATTCAAGAAGCTGCATCACGGAAAGTAAATAAACTGGAGCGGTATTTTTTTCCGATGGATCAGCTGTGTTTCTAATCGTTAGATGAATTAGTCCTCTAAACGCCGTGGGTCAGTTTGACATGTCAGGGTTTTTCAGAAGAGGGGCAAGTCAGGTTGAAGTGTTGGAGTCACAGTCGGGATACGAGTAACAGCTGTAATCTCGTCCCTCTGCACTGAGCCTGTCTGTCGCTCTGCCGGTGCCGCAGTCACACTGCCTGTGCTGATAAAGACACACGGCGTAACTTACGGGTTGTCGAGTGCTTCTGACCTCAGTTTGTTTTGAAACTACGTTTTTCCGGTTTCTCTGTGTCCACCGCTCTCCTTCACCACGTTGAAAAGAGCAGCAGCAGCATGTTCTGGTCTTGTTGACGCTTCCATTTTTTTCTCGTCTGTCCCGGCTGCCGGGTGGCGACCAATCGGTGATGGTAAATGACCTCGTGCCAAATCGAAACCATATCTATCGCTCTGACCGAAACCAATCACTGACCCATTCACACCTCCCTCCCCCTCCTTTCTGGTCTGTGTGACGCCTGTGTGGTGAAGTTGCTACGGCAATGTAACGCAAGTAACGAGCTTGGAAAAATGTAATATTATTACTATTTTCAGAGGAGTAATACCTTACACTACTAGTTACTGATAAAAGTAATATGATTACAGTAACGTGTTACTTTGTAATGCAATGTAACGCATTTGTAACGCATTACACCCAACACTGATCCTGATCAAGACGCACGTTTTGATATATAATAATATAATATATATAATAACTCTAAGAGTTGCAGGACTAGTAGCGAATCGAAATTTGTCCGGAAGATGAAGAAGAAAGACTAGGAAAGGAAGTACTGCCCAGTGCGATTGCCCGGTGCCCTAATAACTAAAGACACCAATATCACCAAATCTGAACTAGGCTATTAACACGTCCTAATCAGGTTAATTCATCTTTTCCTCACACTTTTTCAAAGTAGTAAACTTCCCTTCGCTCACCACCGTCACCATCAAAGCAGAAGTTGCTCTTTCTGAGATGGTGCACTTGGTCCACAGTGTTTGTGAATGAAGCCACAGGATGAGAAGGTGACGAAGGTGAAGGTGACACTGCTCGGACAATAATAAGTGGAGGGAGGACGACGGAAGCTGGAGAAGCTCCGCTCAGCTGTGCATTCACGTAGGCACCACATGGCCGGAGAGACTTGAATTGGGACTTTTTACTGGGCTGCTCTACAGGCAGAGTAGCATTAGATTTGATTTAAAATGAAAGATTCTTCTACGTTTTACTGGTTTATTTCATTTGATGTGGGTGGGACCAATTATTGAAACTGGGATAGCAGCCTATGGTGATCAGCGAGCAGTAGAGCAGGGCAGGGCCGTAAAGTGGGGGGGGGGCCAAATAGCTGCCTAAATGCTTTTTTTTTTTTGGGGGGGGGGGGGGACATGTCTTTGGAGTTGAGTCAATCTGGCATGGGGTCGAACATTTCTGTGAAGTTTTTCTCACTGATTATGCATGAGAAATAGGATTTCCTAGGATGAAGGAAGAAGAAGAACACTGAGGAAAAGCTGATGCTGCTCGGACCCTAATAAACAACAATGGTTACCTGTCCTCCTGCCTCCAGCTGCCCTCTGACCTCCAATGACCACCTGTCCATAGGTGACGTCTTCAGTCCCTGTGAGACATAGTGATCACTTCATTAGGAACAGGACCTGTGTGTGTGCGTGTGTGTGTGTGTGTGGTTGTCATGGTTACCTGTCCTCCTCCCTCCAGCTGCCCTCTGACCTCTGATGACCACCTGTCCATAGGTGACGTCTTCAGTCCCTGTGAGACATAGTGATCACTTCATTAGGAACAGGACTCGAACCTGTGACACCGGGCCAGGGCCCCTGTGTGTATGTGTGTGTGTGTGTGTGTGTGTGTGTGTGTGTGTGTGTGTGTGTGTGTGTGTGTGTGTGTGTGTGTGTACCTGCAGTGCGTGTCCTCACAGCAGAGTAGAGAGTGTCTTCACCAGATGGAGGTTTGTCTGAAGATGAACACAGATCATCAGTCAGGAGAAGGAATGCTGAATGCAGGTGATGACATCACAGCCTCACCTGTCATCACCTGAACTGTCACATTAACAGCTGTGGTTCTAACCAGAGGTCTCCAACCTCTGAGAGCTACTTTTACAAAATGACAATGGCCAAGAGCTTCTCGTGTTTTGTTTTTAGCCTCTGTCATATTGATAACTGAATTTATTACATTCAGGTATTGTCTCCCTCTAGTCCCTGCAAGCAGTGGCAGACTGGGACAAAAAATAGGCCCTGGAATTTTTGATAGAGAGAGGCCCTATATGTATGTAGGCTATGTATGTATGTATGTATGTATGTAGGCTATGTAGGCTATGTATGTATGTATGTATGTATGTAGGCTATGTATGTATGTATGTATGTATGTATGTATGTATGTATGTAGGCTATGTATGTATGTATGTATGTATGTATGTATGTATGTATGTATGTATGTATGTATGTAGGCTATGTATGTATGTATGTATGTATGTATGTAGGTATGTATGTATGTAGGCTATGTATGTATGTATGTATGTATGTATGTAGGCTATGTATGTATGTATGTAGGCTATGTATGTATGTATGTATGTATGTAGGCTATGTATGTATGTATGTATGTATGTATGTATGTAGGTATGTATGTATGTAGGCTATGTATGTATGTATGTATGTATGTATGTATGTATGTATGTATGTATGTATGTAGGCTATGTATGTATGTATGTATGTATGTATGTAGGTATGTATGTATGTAGGCTATGTATGTATGTATGTATGTATGTATGTATGTATGTATGTAGGCTATATATGTATGTATGTAGGCTATGTATGTATGTATGTATGTATGTAGGCTATGTATGTATGTATGTATGTATGTATGTAGGTATGTATGTATGTAGGCTATGTATGTATGTATGTATGTATGTATGTATGTAGGCTATGTATGTATGTATGTATGTATGTATGTATGTATGTATGTATGTATGTATGTATGTATGTATGTATGTAGGCTATGTATGTATGTATGTATGTATGTAGGCTATGTATGTATGTATGTATGTATGTATGTATGTATGTATGTAGGCTATGTATGTATGTATGTATGTATGTATGTATGTAGGCTATGTATGTATGTATGTATGTAGGCTATGTATGTATGTATGTATGTATGTAGGCTATGTATGTAGGCTATGTATGTATGTAGGCTATGTATGTATGTATGTATGTATGTAGGCTATGTATGTAGGCTATGTATGTATGTATGTAGGCTATGTATGTATGTATGTATGTATGTATGTATGTATGTATGTATGTATGTAGGTATGTATGTAGGCTATGTATGTATGTATGTATGTATGTATGTATGTATGTATGTAGGCTATGTATGTATGTATGTATGTATGTATGTATGTATGTAGGTATGTATGTAGGCTATGTATGTATGTATGTATGTATGTATGTATGTATGTAGGTCTACAGTATATAGTGTAGGAACTTGAGGAGAAAAAACATGCAGGTTTTCTGTAACATTATAAGACACCCCCCCCCCCCCCCTCCCCTTTATATCCCTCCCCAGGGTGAATGAACGGGCGATTGGGGAAAAATAAACAAAAACAATCACTAGTCGAAGCGGCAGGTTTACATCGAGCACAACCACAACAACAGCAACTCCCCCCTACAAATGCACGATTGTCGGTGTGACGTGCAGAGTGCAACAGGACGACTCAGTCCATGAGTTTCATGTCTCAGACCGGACCAGATCATGTCAATCCAGCTGCAGAAATATCGTGGGATGGGAGAGTCGTTTTACATAAACGTATGGCGCATGCACACACACTTCGTCTGTGTCGCGCATTAAATGGTTGGAAATGAAAATGCATTACCGTATCCAAAGTCTAACGATAACGGAGGGATTCGATCCCACCCAGAAGCAAGATAATTGTTACGGAGTAAGGTGCGCTACGAGGTGAGCCATTGAGCTACAGTCAATTTATGTCACATTGTCAAAGGCTGACAGATGAATAAGCTCCCGCATATGGGTCTGCAGTTGTGTTGCTGGTACTTCTTGTCCGAACGTGAAACAACAGTAGATGATAGAGAAGAAAGAAGAAAGAGAAAAAAACTAAACTGTGACGGCTGCGCAGCGGCCGTCCTGCAGCACCGGCCATTCTGGTATTCTCCAGATTGTCCCGATGGCCAGTCCGCCCCTGCCTGCAAGGGGCCCAGTGCTTCAGCTCTCTCTCTGGATCTCAAAAGCGAATACTGGCGAGTGGCGATGGATGAGGAAAGCAAACAAAACACAGAGGAGAGTCTTACAAGATGGACCCTAAGAAGAAGGGCTGCTGCAACGTTCTCCCGGACGTCCTGTCCTGGGCACCTCCAGCTGAGGAGGGCAGCGTGTGTGTCGGTCACTAAGACCTACTGGTTCAACCTCCCCAGCTCCCTGCAGGATATTGAGGAGGCACAGCAGTCCGGTGCCCTATGCTATGAGCTGGAACAGTCCTGGGTGCATGCACTTTCAACGCCAGCAGGGGGTGTTATACCGTGGTGTTCCTTCCAGGCACGGTGGATTTCACTATTTAACTATGTAACGCAGGGATGTCAAAATCAAATACGCCGAGGGCCAGAATTGAAAAAATGGCACAAGCCGAGGGCCACACGGTTGTTTATTGAGAACTTATTGAAATGACCTTTTGGCACATATTCAACCTAAAACTAATAAAGCTTGTAAGTTATTGCATATAAAACAACAATAATCATTAAATAGGCCTAAATTAAAAAGAAAAAAAAATGTTGCATTCATTTCTAATGGCTCTATCTGCAGCTTTCCATAGTCATTTCTAATTAGGGATGCACATGATTAACCATTAACCAATATCAAGAACTTTGACTGATTAATATCAATTCTTTTTTTTTTTTAACTTAACTTATGGGGGCTTGACGATACCTGCAGATAATGGACTTAATTGATTATGGAATAAATGAGAATTTATGTCTAAATTCTCATTTATTCCATTATCAATTAAGTTACTCAACAACAGGAAATGAGCTGTGTGTGTGTGTGGGAAAGGGTGGGATGGGACAATAACAAGTGAGCTGCTGTATGTACAGTATAGAGGGAAGTGCAATAACGAGGCCCGCATGGAATCTGCGGCCGCGGTGCTCCGACGAAAACTCCGCTGTATTTCCGCGGAATTCTGAACACAGCAGTGTAGCAGTTTACCTGAATGCATCTCACCCCTCCCCCTTTGTCTGTGAATTTGCATTTTCCCGCCCCTCGCCCCCCGGCCCCCTCCGCTGCTGTTCCGCTGTCAAGATTGTATCAGCAACAAAACAAAACAACTAATCTACCGGTAAAAAATGTCGAAAACTCGATTCACAGCAGAAGAGCTGAGGCGGCGTCACTTGGCGACACGGGTCACCGCGGCTGACAGGGCCTATGAATTTTCTAATGATTTTTATGCGGACGGCGGCGTACTGTTTTGTAAAGTTTGTCAACACTCGGTAGATTATCTGAGGAAACAAACTATCCTGGAGCATCTGAAGTCCCAGAGGCACAACAACAGGAAGAGGAGCGGAGTGGGTAAGCAGCTGGTTAACATATTAAACTAATTTAAATGTGTTGTCACCGTGTTTAGACGACCTCCGGTTGTCACTACAGAGGGCGAGTGTATTGGATTAGCGAGCTACGTTGAACCTGAAGACGGTGTTATGTGCCAACTGGTTCCTAATTCAACTGGCGACCGTACTGAACAGCTGCAGATAGAAGAGAGTAACAACGAGGCCACGCCCCCATTCCGGTGAAAACAAACTGCTGGTTTTGACTGGCGGTAAATACAAATCTTGCCGTAGTCCGTCTTAATTTCGCCTATCTAGCATTAATCGGCCTGGAAACCTCTCTCTATAGCTAATGTTTGTCAGGCAGACAACTATATCACGTCGTTTTACCGAAAAAAATTAAGATTTAGGGAATGTATGTCCATAAACCTAGCGGAGAATGAGCCCACTCAGCGGGGAGAGGTGCGGTCCAACGCTGAGTGAAACCTGTCAATCAACTGCCGCCGTAGTGTAGCGGTTAGGACGGTTACGTTGAGAGCCTGAAGCCATAAATCTCTTCTTTTCCTGTCCCACTCTCTCAAGGTGAGTAGGGAAACTCTTGTGTTAGTTTTTTAAAGTTGTTCAACGAGCAATATACCACACAACAACTCTTTAGCAGGGTGGTGTTTTGTATTAGCGCCTATGGACTTCTCCTTTGTTTTCACCGGCGAGGGGGCGTGGTCTTTTACGTGACGTAGGGTTACTGTCTTCTATGTTTTGCGCTTCCTCAGCAGATTCGTCACAAATTCACAAACATACACAACATATTACCAGCGAGTTTTAAGCCGCAGTTCACATCTACTGCGGAGAATATGTTGCTGTGACTGAGCACTAACAGCTACGGACCAGCCACATGAAAAAAAAATAAAGTGAAGAAAAAATAATCTTCACTCATTTGCGTGGAGCGGGACTCGATCTCGCTTCGGCAAAAGCTACTACACGTCTGACCACCTGTCTACCTCTGTGAGCCACTCGAGCTCACAGGTGGTCGCTGTTTCCCTGCATATTTGTCAATTACGTCAGCACAGGTAACGTTCTGACTCGAGCTCACCTGGAACAACTGGTTACCATCGGTTTGCCTTGAAAATACACGGACACATGCATCGGTGTTTATTGTTCTTTTCCCTCCAGTCTACGAACATAGTCAGCGCTACACTACACACCGCACAACACTACACACTTTAACAAAGCCTGTCGTGTTGAGAAAGTGGTGAATTAACTCGGAAATACTGTCAAAATACGCTAAACAATATGTAAACAAAAGCGAAACACTGAACCACTGCATGTGTAGCTACATGGGTCAAAAGTAGGTTATGACATTTAATCACATCACTGTACTGCGAATGATTGGTGTACTTACATTTCTTTACCCTTCTCTACAGAACGCAAACGTATTTATTGGCTGCATTAAGAGAAATGTCCACTTAAAGTCGCCGTGGTTCGAGGAAGAGGTGAAGTTACCTCAACCTGTTTCTGCCTGGCGAGTATGATGCGTTCAAGGGAACAGGGCAGCATCGGACGTTAGTGATTGTTTGATTCATGGTTTGCACCAATAAAACTAAACAGTGTTGGGTCTATGGCGATCTAAAGGGCAAGAAAATTATCAATCTCTATTTGAATTAGTCCAGAATGAGTGTTACTTTCAAAATAAAGCATAAAATACCTTTTAAGGCCAGCAACCAGCAACAAACAGGGTAACATACTTAGGGGTGGTTTGTGCGGTCCAGGCAAACTCGTTTGCCCCATAGCCTACTGTCGGTGGAGGAGCTCAGGGCTGCAGCACAGGCGAGGCCCGGCTGTGCTGCTACTCCCTCTTATAACCTTGAGGCGCGTTCATGCGTCCCTGGCCCCTCCCCTTAGACACTCCGCCCCTCCACGCCAAAACCCTGACAGTAACTTGGCATTGAAAAAAAGAACATTGAAACCGAACAAAAAAAGATTGAAACTGAAAACGGGGGAATACAGTGTAAAAAAACACACACACACTGAAAAAAGGTGGACATGAAGAAGAAATCTGAAGACTGACATTGAAAACTACATTATTCAATGCCAATAATTTTTTTTTCAGTGTCAATTCAACTTTTATTACAATGCCAAATTTAATTTTCACTACCAAAAAGTCATTATTACAATGCCAAATTTTATTTTCACTGCCAAAAATCGTAATTACAATGCCAAATTTTATTTTCAATGCCAACTTTTAAAGTCGGCGTTCTGGCCCCATATGGACCTGCCCACCTCCCTGGACTCCCCTTCCCTCTCCGGTCCCCAGGATTCCCTTCCCTCATCCCTGGACCCACACCCCTCCCTGGACCTCCCTGGACTTCCCTGGATCTCCCTTCCCCTCACCGTCCTCCCCTTCTTCTTGTTTATGCACAATAAACCTGGTTTTCTCTGCATCACTCCATGTCTGCCTTTGGTCCTCCCACATTGCCTTGGAATTCGCAACAGATATTGTAGCGTCCAACCCGACAACAACATAACACTAACTTATGACAGCTCTTACTTCCTCCTCACTCACTCACCTACACACAGACACACACAGCTGTCTTCCTCACTCTGGCCCCTCAGTTTCTCATCCAACCACCCTACCTGCCCATACCACACACATTCACAGTCACTCAGAAATGTGTTTGTGTGGCAGTAGGAAAAGTGTGTCTGCTAGGAGTGTCTGCAGTGTTAAAGTGTGCCTAACTTGCATGAAACATTTTACTTACATTTTTGTGCAGAACTTCCGGTCCAGCACTCTTGATGCGATAATATTATTATCGCATTCCATAATTGCAATCAAAACAATAAAACACAATTTAACAATGACAATTGTTGTTGCTCTATTTAAGCTTAATATTTAAAAGTGGCGCACTGTAGAGCTGTCTACATTTTTTTAAGCAGCATCCTCTCTTGCAACACGTTGCTTCAGAGCATGAAAATGAACAAACCAGCTTCGTAGTACAGTGTTAACTCAGACCGGGTCTTTAGGTTTTGTTCAGCTGCATCATGAACACAAAGCCTGGCTATGTTGAGCCTCCTTCGCCTCCTCCTCCGGTGAGGGAATGCGGCCGACTGGACATGCCGCACATAAATCCGGACGTTCATTTTCACCTTACTTTCGCATTCGAAAATAAGGTGGATAAGGGGCACAAGGTTTGTTTTGTTACCATTTCATGCCATATTTATGTCCAACTTGAGTTTGGTCGCCGTGGATATTTTTGTTTATAAAACGTGTTGTGGTTAGCGATTGCTACTATTAGCATTGGCTTAGCTTCTGTGTCGGTCTGTATTGAGGTGAAATGAAGCTATAAGCTAACTCGTTGGTTGTTGTATTATTGCAACAGAACCTATTTTGTATGTTTTATATAATGTCTGCTAAGGTTAAAAACTGTTTAGTGGGTTAAAAACGAACGGTTAAAATGCTAATTTCATGTTGTTTACTGTTTTATATTGCACTCTATGAGAGGTTGTCTTCATTTAAAAAGCGAACTTTCCTTACATGATTGTGTATGTTATAAAAGCAGTTAAAAGGCATTTCATTGATGTAAAAGTAAGGGTATCTGTCTTTTATTCTCTTCTTTTCGTAGCTCTTACGGTGTGTTTACATTAAAACGGTCCACGGAATGAAGCAATGTGAACCATCTGTGTTTACATGCACTTAAGTACCCCGATTTTAATCGGGTTTTTTAAGTAGCCTACCCCGATTTTGTGATTGCGCATGTAAACACCATTTCCTGATTCCAGAAATCTTGAGATTTTGAGAAACCCGATTTTGCTGCCTGGAGAACTCTGAAAGAAACCAGGATACTGGCGCATGTAAACACAGTACCCCGATATCTGAAAGCTACTCAGCCAGCTGACGTAATCGCTACCATAGATACGTTACTAATAAAAAGGCGGCGACAACAAGAACGCATTTCTGAAGACATTTAATATTTTTTTACGCCAGAAAGTAACTGTTCAGATTCCCAATGTGCGGTCGGTTTATCAACATGACAGCTGTTTACAAGTTTGCTACGACGTTTTTCGGAGGAGTGAAGCTCCCCGTGTGTGTGCTGTGACCGGGACGTCACAGAGGCAGCGACCCCGTCTCCTGACGTGCTGACAGTTAATTAACTTACCAGTAGGTTTTTAGAGGTAAACCACTGGCTGGTTAAACTCTTTTTAGGAGATAAATGATTAGCCTCGTAAACCAGCCTCCCCCGGAAATGCATTTCATTTCACAGGGAGAGTCTGGCCTCATCCCCGCTGAAACCGTTTCGCTAGAAATCGGCCGTCTACTGAGCCAATCAGCGTCGCCGCTGTGGATTGACACAGCACGTTGGCCAATCAGGGCCTGAAAACATCGCTACATGGACTGGACTACGACAAACATGGCGGAGCGTCAAACAGCGGCGTAAAAACAGCAGTAATGAAATACTATCAATTACAGAACTTAAACAAAAGCAAGAGTCGGCGCTTGTTGAGTTTATTGTAGCGTTATGGACACAGCAGCGCTGCCTGGAAGCTCTGTAGCCTAACGTGTGTACACAAATCACCACTTTTACATCAATAAATGCAAATTCTTCTTGGGCCGTAAAGTAGGCTATACCCAGTGTTGGGGGTAACGAGTTACAAAGTAACGAATTACTGTAACGATATTACTTTTTTGGGTAACGAAGTAAAGTAACGCGTTACTTTAAAACTATCAGTAACTACACTACTTTACTAGACTACAGGAACACGCTTTCCTGCGTTGCCTAGGCCGTGTTTGCCTGTGCTGTGTCTGTTTAAGTGGCGCAGGAATTATGTGCGTGCTGCGGCTCAGCGGCTGCTGTCTGTGTGCGTGCGCGATGCATGCATAGAGATCCGGAGGGGGGGCGAGACGAGAGTGACGCTGCTGCAGGTACGAACAGGAGAGAGGGAAATGGAGACAGAGACGGAGACTGGGGGGTTCAGCCAGTGGCGATATTCCCACTACTTTCAGTTTATAGCTCGTAAGGACAAAAATATTCGAGTGAAATGCACTCTATGCCCAGGTGGCTCCTTTCAACTGCTTCAAAGTCAATGAGCAATCTGTCCAAGCATTTGTCAGCCCAGCATGGCACCTCAAAACTTGTGGCAAAAAATCCTCGCCGGTCATCTGTCGATGAGCAGCCGACCCCGCCTAAACAGGCCAAGCTTTTTTCAAGTATTGGAGCACAGAAGCAGGTAACACAGAAAGACATTAACAGGCTGGTTGCAGGGTTCATTGTAGAAGACGTGCTTCCCCTGTCAACAATTGAATCGCCCAGGTTTCAAAAAATACTGGATAAAATACCCGCGAATCGCAAGCCAATGTCCGACAGGAAAACATTTTCTCGTTACCTGGACAAGTGTTATTCCGAAATGGAATTAAACCTGAAAAGAACCTTTGAGTCGCTGGATAACGTGTCCACCACCACGGACATCTGGTCCGCTGATAACAAAAGTTATTCAGGAATGACGGCGCATTGGATAGACGGCATTAGTTTTAAACGTGAAAAGGCTGCTCTTTGCTACAAGAGAGTGAGAGGAAGATACACGTACAATGTTATAGCTTGCGAGATAGAGGGGATTCATTCAGCATTTGGGCTATCACATAAAGTAACAGCATGTGTCACTGATAATGGCAGCAATTTTTCAAAAGCCTTTAGAATGTTTGAATCCCACCCTGATGGTTCTGACTCTGACGAGCCACCTGATGAAGAGGAGGACGTCACTGCCACCTCATCTGCACTGTGCATCACATACACTCAATCTAATCTCAAAAAATGACCTGGAGAAATGGCTGACCAGTAACAATGACTGTAAATCAGTTTACAGAAGTGCTCTTGCCAAGTGTACAGCTCTCTGGACAAAAGCTAGTCGATCTACTGTGGCCTCAGACCAGATTGAGGATATGCTGAAAAGAAAGCTCGTCATACCCACTGCTACACGCTGGAACTCGACTCCTGACGCCTTGTCTCTCATAACAGAAATCCCAATCAGAGATTTAAACACCATTTTTTCTAGACTGGGCCTTACGGGCATCACTGAGCGAGAGTACCAGTTCCTGAAGAAATATTGTGCGGTGACAAGACCTCTTGCTGCTGCATTAGATACTACAAGGAGAAGATGATTGCTACTACGGCACCCTCCTGCCAACCTTGGAGATTCTCATGTCAAAGTTGCTTGCCTTGAAGGATGGCCTTTCCCAGATGACTGTTGGCATGCCTGGTGCTATTGTACAGGTAAACACATACTGAATAATAACATGAATAGGCCCTACCCTAACCCCTAATATCTTGCAGTGTAGGCTATATGCCTAGAATGTAATATAGCTGATTTAGCCCAGATTTATGAGGCTGTAAAAGCTGTTAATTTAACTGTATATGTTTGTAGCCTACTATTCTATATCACAGGCAATCAAAGACAGATTTGCATCTGTCTTGGACAGCAAGGATGCTCTGATGGCTGCTGTCACATCACCCAAATTCAAGCTCCGCTGGCTCAAAGATGAGAAGAGAAGAGATGCTGCCCAAACCATGCTGATTTCTGAATGTCGTGCCCGGACTCCTCCTGAGGAGCCACTGATGAAACCAGCAGATCAGAGCCCTGCCACCTCCAGTCACAATGGCTTTTTTGATTTTGAAGATGACATTTCCTACACAGCAGAGACTGAAGTTATGGAGTACTTCAGAACACCTGGATCCGGCTGGGAGGTTCTCTCCAGGTTCCCCAGGATTAAGGAAATCGCAAAGCAGTACAACACACTTTTCAGCCTGGGCAGTATTGTTCTGACCCCAAGAAGGAACAGGCTGTCAGATAAAAGATTTGAAAGACTTACTCCTGCAATACAATCATTATTTTGAAGAATAGAGAGAAAAATCAATTGAGTGGGAAGTTGCACTTCCTGTTCTCTCTGTTGCACTTTGTTTCTTGCATTGTGATAATTGCAACACACAATACTTCATTAAATCTTTGACTGCCAGCCATTCTCAGAGCAGCGTCCTCCAGCTTGCCAGGCATTTTCCAGCTTTTTGACTGATTTTCGTAGACCCACCATGTACCTACCTACTTTTAATAAATACACATTCAGCCTATCAAAGGAAAGATTAGGGTCTCTACTTTCCAGCAAAAAACCTGTTTGTTTCTATCTTGTTCCAGTCTTGTGAAATTGGAGGTTGAATATAGGTGGGTTTAGCCCAAAATGCCATTTTGGCAGCAAAATCTTGAGAAAAAGAGGTTTTTGTGTTGGCTGTGATTTTCAGGTGAACCAGGACAACTGGTGACACCTCAACATCTGAGCTAGAGTGTCCAGCTGCCGTTAGCAGCAGGCAGCAGCCGGTGCTGATTGGTCGGGGAGCTGGTGGATGGTGACGACAGCGACCACCATCTCAGCCAATAGAAAAATTCAAATTTAATCAATTGTAATAACCACCGTTCAACCATTAGGGGCAGCAACTCGTCATTTTTACTACAAAACACACCAAATTGAAATATTTTGACTAAAATGTCAAAAGTTGGATCAGAATCAACTGACAACACTACTTCATGCCCAGACAGCGGCGTCATGCCAATAGAAACGGAGGGGGCACGTGCCCCCTCAGATTTGAGGGATTTTTTTTTTTTAATAGATTTTTTCTGTTAGACTACTTACTTTACCTTAGGGCACTTATATTTTTACTATCTAGCTATGATTTGTGGTCATATTTAGTGAAATGTATTTCAAATAATGTCATAGTCCATCTCAAAAAGACATCATTGCCATTTCCAAAAATCACAACCCCCCTCCTGTAATGAATGTGGTCTCTTCCGACCTGACGCGCACAGCGCACCTTGCCTGCATCGTCTGTGCTTGGGGAGCGGACCTGCAGCCTTCAGAGCCCTCAAGGCTCACGCATTTGGTGTATGACACACGCTTTCCCACCCGTTCACACGCTCACACATTGTATTTTCCCCGCATTTAAATCACCACGGTGACGTCCACCGAGTTGCACCGCTTTGAGGGGGCACTGATCACAGGTGAGAGGAGACAACGCTGTTACCTGTTGTAGCCTCCTGGCCTCAGCCTGTAACATCGCTAAAACACAGACGACTAGTGAGCAACGAGGCAAAAAGCCGCAGACACTGATCATTGCAGAGTTTGAAAGCAGCCTCTTAACTTCATCAACGCAGCAACCGACCTGGTGCCTCCGCGCGGGCGGCGACCAAGCTTTAATAAACACACCGGATCGCGCCGGTTTACAGTATCTTTCAGCCGGTCGCTACCGGAGCTCAATTAAAAAAAAAAAAAAAGTGCTGGTTGGAGCTGAGAACAGCGGCGTCTCCTCTGCTGCAGCTGATCAGCTGGTCAAGACGTAGCTACAGACCTGTCACTGTCTCACGGTGCATCTCAGAGCTCTCTGTCCCCAGACTGTCCTGACCTGTCCCTGGGCAGCACAGAGACAACTTGAACACTAACTACTGTAACTTAAACATTTTTCATTGTGCTGTTCTCTAAAAATAAACTAACAAATACCAGTGTAGAGTCCTGTATAAGTGCCCAAAATAAGTGATTTGACGGCAACCTCAAAAAAATTTGCGCGCGCTGTGCGCGCAATAGCTGACTCGGATTCACTGTGCCCCCTACAATTTTTGGGTTGCATGACGCCCCTGTACCCAGATATACTTGTTTTCAGCAGAAAAAAGTGGTTTAGGGGTTTAGTTGCTCTTTAAACTGTGTTGACTAGACCTCTTAATCACACTCCATGATGTCACTGCTGATACCTGTGAAGACATCCTGAGTAGGGGACAGACCCCACAGTAGACAAAAGGTGTAAATCACACCCAAGGGGTGGGCTTTTACTCAGGTGTAAGTGTTTTGGTCTCCCCATTGTCCTTGTCTTTTTCTTACACCACTTTGAAACTGGCCTTTCTTTGCAAGGAAATAAAATCATTAGTCTATAATTTCTTGTGTTCAGACAAGTAGTACAGAGCGTGGTGTTACCTGCTTGACAGTTTCGACTGTGACTCCAGTCTTCCTCAGAAGCGTCATCCGACGTGTTGCTGACGTGTCATTTATCAGCTGGTCGGCTCGGCGGACTCTGGCAGGTCCGCGCCCCCCCCCCCCCCCGCCTTGGATGGTCCCTGGAGCACGGAATCCCAGGTGTGCGAGAGGGTGTACGCCCCCTCGTCCCGGTTGTTGGTGTCCCTTGCCCGCTTCCTGATTTCTACGGCCTCTTTGATCCAACGTTTAAGCTTATTTGTTTCTGATGTGATGATCTTGCTTTCGTCCCGGTCCATGATGTGGTTATTTCTTCTGCAGTGGTCTGTGATAGCTGATTTCAGGTTTTCCTGTTCTGCCCTCTCCTTTTGGGTCCGTGTGAATCTCCCCGCTGTCTCTTTCTCGTATTCTTTTTTCCTTATGTTGAAAGCCCTCCCTGTTTCTCCAATGTATGTTTTTTGGCATGATTTGCACGGAATTTCATAAATGACATTGCATTTTTGATCTGGAGCTATCGTGTCCTTGGGGTGAACTAATAATTGACAGAGTTTTGTGTGAGGTTTCACCGCTGTGCTGATGCGGTGTTTTTTCATGGCCCGTTGTATTAGTTCTGTTATTCCTCGGATGTATGGAATGGTTATTATGTCTTTGGGTTTGTCGTCCTTATTGTGTGTACGTTTTGTTTTTTTCTCTTTTCTCTTTATCTCTTTGTTTTTTACTTGTTGTTTTCCTTTGTTTACAGCCCATTTGGGGTACTGACAACGTGCAAGTGCGTATTTTATGTGTTTTTCCTCCTCCTGTCTGTCTATTTCATCAGTTATGATAAAGTGTCCTGACGACTGACAGTTTGTGTGCTGTGGGATGCTCGGATGTCCAGAGGAGGTACTGGTCGGTGTGTGTGGGTTTTCTGTAAACTGTTATTTTGATGCTGCCGTCTTCTTTGTGGTGAATGCTCATGTCCAGGAAAGGTTAATCGGCTCAGCGGACTCTGACAGGTCCGCCGAGCCGACCAGCTGATAAATGACACGTCAGCAACACGTCGGATGACGCTTCTGAGGAAGACTGGAGTCACAGTCGAAACTGTCAAGCAGGTAACACCACGCTCTGTACTACTTGTCTGAACACAAGAAAAAAATATGTAGACTAATTTGTATAAGAAGACAAAATGAACATAATCAACTTGAAATAAAATCATGTCGGCCGGCCAAGTCTCTATTTCATGATTCACCAACAGCAAAGAATTTCCACGACACACACACACACACACACAGCTCACCTCTCCTATTGGGTGCCTGCCTGGCAGTGACATCAGCGTAGATGATGTCACCAGGAGCAGATGAAGGACCTCCTGGAGATGAGTTCACCTTCATACCTGTCTGCCTCCTCCTCCACAGAACCAGGACCAGGACCAGGACCAGGACCAGGACCAGGAGAACCACAGCAACCAGGACTGATATAACTGTGACGGAAAGAGGAGGAGGAGGAGATGAAAGATGAGAAGATGTAGGAGTAGGAGTAGTAGTAGGAGTAGTAGTAGGAGGAGTAGTAGGAGTAGGAGTAGGAGGAGGAAGAGGAGGATCTGTGGAGACAGGAGCAGAACCTGGTTCAGTGCAGTGATCAGTCTCTCATATCTTTAAAGTGTCATAGAAACAGGAAGTGATGTCATCGTCCTGACCTCTGACCCTCAGCCAGCTCTTAGGAGACTGTGCAGATACAACAGTAGAACAGGAGTAGAAAGCTTCATGAGACCGTTGGACTCCACTGAGCTTCAGTTCACTGACAGGTCCAGATCCAAGTCTGGTTCCATTCTTGTAGAAAATGGCCTCTTCTGTCTTCTCTCTACTGTTTCCTGTTTTAGATCTGCAGCTCAGAGTGACATCACTTCCTGTCACCACAGGAAGGGCAGGAATCTCCAGGATCACCTGACCTGTAACAGCTGAGTCACAGACAGAGTTACAGCTACAGACCAGAGTCACAGACAGAGTTACAGCTACAGACCAGAGTCACAGACAGAGTTACAGCTACAGACCAGAGTCACAGACAGAGTTACAGCTACAGACCAGAGTCACAGACAGACAGAGTTACAGCTACAGACCAGAGTCACAGACAGAGTTACAGTTACAGACCAGAGTCACAGACAGAGTTACAGCTACAGACCAGAGTCACAGACAGAGTTACAGCTACAGACCAGAGTCACAGACAGAGTTACAGCTACAGACCAGAGTCACAGACAGAGTTACAGCTACAGACCAGAGTCACAGACAGACAGAGTTACAGCTACAGACCAGAGTCACAGACAGAGTTACAGCTACAGACCAGAGTCACAGACAGAGTTACAGCTACAGACCAGAGTCACAGACAGACAGAGTTACAGCTACAGACCAGAGTCACAGACAGACAGAGTTACAGCTACAGACCAGAGTCACAGACAGAGTTACAGCAACAGACCAGAGTCACAGACAGAGTTACAGCAACAGACCAGAGTCACAGACAGAGTTACAGCTACAGACCAGAGTCACAGACAGACAGAGTTACAGCTACAGACCAGAGTCACAGACAGAGTTACAGCTACAGACCAGAGTCACAGACAGAGTTACAGCTACAGACCAGAGTCACAGACAGACAGAGTTACAGCTACAGACCAGAGTCACAGACAGAGTTACAGCTACAGACCAGAGTCACAGACAGACAGAGTTACAGCTACAGACCAGAGTCACAGACAGAGTTACAGCTACAGACCAGAGTCACAGACAGAGTTACAGCTACAGACCAGAGTCACAGACAGAGTTACAGCAACAGACCAGAGTCACAGACAGAGTTACAGCAACAGACCAGAGTCACAGACAGAGTTACAGCTACAGACCAGAGTCACAGACAGACAGAGTTACAGCTACAGACCAGAGTCACAGACAGAGTTACAGCTACAGACCAGAGTCACAGACAGAGTTACAGCTACAGACCAGAGTCACAGACAGAGTTACAGCAACAGACCAGAGTCACAGACAGAGTTACAGCAACAGACCAGAGTCACAGACAGAGTTACAGCTACAGACCAGAGTCACAGACAGACAGAGTTACAGCTACAGACCAGAGTCACAGACAGAGTTACAGCTACAGACCAGAGTCACAGACAGAGTTACAGCTACAGACCAGAGTCACAGACAGAGTTACAGCAACAGACCAGAGTCACAGACAGAGTTACAGCAACAGACCAGAGTCACAGACAGAGTTACAGCTACAGACCAGAGTCACAGACAGACAGAGTTACAGCTACAGACCAGAGTCACAGACAGAGCTACAGCTACAGACCAGAGTCACAGACAGAGTTACAGCTACAGACCAGAGTCACAGACAGAGTTACAGCTACAGACCAGAGTCACAGACAGACAGAGTTACAGCTACAGACCAGAGTCACAGACAGAGTTACAGCTACAGACCAGAGTCACAGACAGAGTTACAGCTACAGACCAGAGTCACAGACAGACAGAGTTACAGCTACAGACCAGAGTCACAGACAGAGTTACAGCTACAGACCAGAGTCACAGACAGAGTTACAGCTACAGACCAGAGTCACAGACAGAGTTACAGCTACAGACCAGAGTCACAGACAGACAGAGTTACAGCTACAGACCAGAGTCACAGACAGAGTTACAGCTACAGACCAGAGTCACAGACAGACAGAGTTACAGCTACAGACCAGAGTCACAGACAGACAGAGTTACAGCTACAGACCAGAGTCACAGACAGACAGAGTTACAGCTACAGACCAGAGTCACAGACAGACAGAGTTACAGCTACAGACCAGAGTCACAGACAGAGTTACAGCTACAGACCAGAGTCACAGACAGAGTTACAGCTACAGACCAGAGTCACAGAGTTACAGCTACAGACCAGAGTCACAGACAGAGTTACAGCTACAGACCAGAGTCACAGACAGACAGAGTTACAGCTACAGACCAGAGTCACAGACAGAGTTACAGCTACAGACCAGAGTCACAGACAGACAGAGTTACAGCTACAGACCAGAGTCACAGACAGAGTTACAGCTACAGACCAGAGTCACAGACAGAGTTACAGCTACAGACCAGAGTCACAGACAGACAGAGTTACAGCTACAGACCAGAGTCACAGACAGACAGAGTTACAGCTACAGACCAGAATCACAGACAGACAGAGTTACAACTACAGACCAGAGTCACAGACAGAGTTACAGCTACAGACCAGAGTCACAGACAGACAGAGTTACAGCTACAGACCAGAGTCACAGACAGAGTTACAGCTACAGACCAGAGTCACAGACAGAGTTACAGCTACAGACCAGAGTCACAGACAGAGTTACAGCTACAGACCAGAGTCACAGACAGAGTTACAGCTACAGACCAGAGTCACAGACAGAGCTACAGCTACAGACCAGAGTCACAGACAGAGTTACAGCTACAGACCAGAGTCACAGACAGAGTTACAGCTACAGACCAGAGTCACAGACAGACAGAGTTACAGCTACAGACCAGAGTCACAGACAGAGTTACAGCTACAGACCAGAGTCACAGACAGAGTTACAGCTACAGACCAGAGTCACAGACAGACAGAGTTACAGCTACAGACCAGAGTCACAGACAGAGTTACAGCTACAGACCAGAGTCACAGACAGAGTTACAGCTACAGACCAGAGTCACAGACAGAGTTACAGCTACAGACCAGAGTCACAGACAGACAGAGTTACAGCTACAGACCAGAGTCACAGACAGAGTTACAGCTACAGACCAGAGTCACAGACAGACAGAGTTACAGCTACAGACCAGAGTCACAGACAGACAGAGTTACAGCTACAGACCAGAGTCACAGACAGACAGAGTTACAGCTACAGACCAGAGTCACAGACAGACAGAGTTACAGCTACAGACCAGAGTCACAGACAGAGTTACAGCTACAGACCAGAGTCACAGACAGAGTTACAGCTACAGACCAGAGTCACAGAGTTACAGCTACAGACCAGAGTCACAGACAGAGTTACAGCTACAGACCAGAGTCACAGACAGACAGAGTTACAGCTACAGACCAGAGTCACAGACAGAGTTACAGCTACAGACCAGAGTCACAGACAGACAGAGTTACAGCTACAGACCAGAGTCACAGACAGAGTTACAGCTACAGACCAGAGTCACAGACAGAGTTACAGCTACAGACCAGAGTCACAGACAGACAGAGTTACAGCTACAGACCAGAGTCACAGACAGACAGAGTTACAGCTACAGACCAGAATCACAGACAGACAGAGTTACAACTACAGACCAGAGTCACAGACAGAGTTACAGCTACAGACCAGAGTCACAGACAGACAGAGTTACAGCTACAGACCAGAGTCACAGACAGAGTTACAGCTACAGACCAGAGTCACAGACAGAGTTACAGCTACAGACCAGAGTCACAGACAGAGTTACAGCTACAGACCAGAGTCACAGACAGAGTTACAGCTACAGACCAGAGTCACAGACAGAGTTACAGACTGATCCTCTCACCTTTAGACACACTGATGTGGACCTGGAGGCTCCTCTGTCCTGACCTGGTCTCACACCAGTAAACTCCAGAGTCTGACGGGGAGAGAGGAGAGATGTAGCAGGAGGAACCATTAATGTAACCAAATCCTCCTGGACCACACTGCTCCTCCTGTCCTCCTCTCTGTCCTCCTGTCTGTCCTCCAGTCTGTCCTCCTGTCTGTCCTCCAGTCTGTCCTCCAGTCTGTCCTCCTCTGGTCCTCTTCACTGTCTGTTGATCACCACCACAGCTCAGAGACACCATCTCTTCAGAGAAGAACTGCTGCTGGTTTGGACGGACGTCCAGAGACACTGAGGACAGAGAGAGAAAGAGAGAAAGTTTATATAGAGAGTATAATAATATAAATATTTATATATTTTCTGTTTTTCATTCTATATATGTACTTTGTAATTCTTTATAACTTTGATGTTTATTGTTTTGTTTCATTGTGTTTTTATGCCTTGGGAACATAGGCTTTGTGACAATCATGCCAATAAAGCTGAATTGAATTGTAATGAGAGAGACAGTGAGAGAGAGAGAGACAGTGAGAGAGAGAGAGACAGTGAGAGAGAGAGAGAGAGAGAGAGAGAGAGAGTCAGACTAACCTAACAACTAACTAACAAACTTGCCTCCATTACCCCCATCCTTAAAAAGCCCACCTTTGATCCAGCCAACCTCTCCAATTACCGCCCCATCTCCAACCTGACATTCCTCTCCAAAACTCTGGAACACATTGTCACCGCTCAACTCCACACCCACCTCCAATCTTCCACTTCACAGCACTGAAACTGCCCTCATCAACGTCATCAACCATCTCCTCACCTCTGCAGACTCCGGTGCCCTCAACCTCCTGTTACTACTAGACCTCAGCGCAGCCTTTGACACTGAACCACTCCATCCTCCTTCAGAGCCTGCGCCAACAGGGTGTTGAGGGCACTGCACTCGACTGGCTCGTCTCCTACCTCACTGACAGGCAACAGTTCATCTCCCTCTCTGGCCACACATCCACCCTCTCTCCGGTTACACAGGGGGTTCCTCAGGGCTCAGTCCTCGGCCCCCTCCTCTTCATCTGCTACCTCTTCCCCCTTGGTCACATCATCCACAATCTCAACCTGGACTTCCACTGTTAGTTAGTTAGTCTTTATTGTCTCCCTTAGGAGAAATTCGTCCTGGACAAACCAGAGACTCCAGGCGCCATGAATTGAACACATAGATGCAAAACAATACATATAAGACCACAACAAATAACATATCATGACACATCAATTACTATTATTATTATTATTAAGCAGACAGAAAGAGAGATACATGATCTACTGGAAAGACAGCACCAAGAACCAAAGTAGCCCTAACCCATTGTTAGGCCGTACACAGTGGCAGAGTACCTGACCTTACCTAACCCTAACCCTGACCACAGACTCAGGAAGACTCTGACCAGATACAGACTGAGCTCTAGAAACCGGCCAACACTAGCCAGGTTTCCATCCAAAGTGATTAGAATCACAGGGAAATGCGCATTAAAAGAAATTTGAGACCAACAAAACGATATATTTGACTTCTAATGCATCTCTGCATTCAGAGCATATTAACCCGCCTCCCCCTCCTCCTATAGCCTTGTAAACCAGCCTCCCCCAGAAATGCATTTAATTCATTTCTCAGGGGGAGTCTGGCCTCATCTCCGTTGAAACCGTTTCGCCAGAAATCGGCCGTCTACCGCGCCAATCAGCGTCGCCGCTGTGATTGACACAGCACGTTGGCCAATCAGGGCCTGAAAACATCGCTACATGGACTGGACTCACCTACAACAAACATGGCGGAGCGTCAAACAGCGGCGTAAAAACAGCAGTAAGGGAAGTTCTAAATGAAATACCATCAATTACAGAACTTAAACTAGAGCAAGAGTCGGCGCTTGTTGAGTTTCTGGGAGGAAAAGACGTTATCGCTGTTCTTCTTCGGTCCCTGATTGGCCAACGTGCTGTGTCAATCACAGCATGTTGGCCAATCAGGGACTGATTGGCTCGGTAGGCGGAGTGTTCCGGCGATACGGTTACAACGGAGATGAGGCCAGACTCCCCCTGAGAAATGAATTAAATGCATTTCAGGGGGAGGCTGGTTTACCAGGCTACCTACCCGCCTCCCGTACTATGAAGCTTGCTTTGTTAAGTCCGGCTCTCTGTGCGCGTTGAAAGTGAGGCTGGTGAAAATAGGTTTCAGTGCATTTGGTGCTGCAGGCGATCAGAACATCGGAACTAATGTATTCATGGCCATTAAGTGAAATTATTAACTTTACCAATTATCCATCTGATTATCTGCTGCTGCGAGCGGACAACTTCTATCAGCGGTGACTGTATAAAGTGAAATGAGCTCCTGACGTGAGTCGGATCAACAGCTGAGCAGCTGAACATCTGTAGGCGGAGACGCTCAGAGAGAAAGTAAACAGCAGCAGATCAGCTGATCTCTCCGTCCGGTCAAACGCTCCGTTCTGATCCAGATCCACTGGACTTTCACAGTAAAGCTGACACCAGCTGTAAATGAGTTAAATAATGAAACAGCCGTGCTTTTACAGCCGGTTTTAGGATTAAACTCGAATCACTTCCTGACCTAATTCGTTCCTTTCTCAGTTCAGTAGTTGAGCTCAGCAGCGTGCGTGCAGGCCGACAGTGGAACTGCTGTGTGGTCTGTGAATCACTGAATGACTGCAAATCTGGTGGCGGAGGCTCTCATTGCGAGGGAACGGTGCTTGTTAAGTGATGCATTCACTGACGCTCGGGGATCAGGGCTCCATTTCACTCCCTGTGCGCGTGGTTCACTGAACTGGGGACTGAGGCCTTCCATTCACTCCTGTTGTTCACGAACGTACTGACACGGTGATTCAGGTTCGCGCTGCCACTCACTCACTCACGATTCGCAAACCTATTGCACACACAGAGAACTGCCGCTGGGGAAGCTGTTACTCACTCACTCACTCACTGGTGATTGGCGAACCTGCACCAGAGAACTGCTGCTGCAGACATGATTCAGGTTCACGTACTGAGCTGAATGTGGTGCTGTGTCACTCACTGCCTGGTGTACTGCAGACACAGAGCTGTGTAGCATCATGTGAAGTGACTGTACTGTACACTGTAATATGCACATCCCAATTTCTTTCTCGTTTCTTTTTACACCGTGGGGGGTGTAAAAAGAAAGGAATTATTTAATTGTACGTACGACCGGGGAAGACGACGACGACAGGGGGGGCAAAGACGACCGTAACATCTGGCAGGGGGGAGTGATTCGGTGAACGAATTGTTTGAACTGATTCTAGTGATTCAGTACAGTCAAAAGAACTGTCGATCCCATCACTACTCTCTTGACGCTCTGCGCCGGTGGGGTGTGTTTACTCTCAGCACCATGTTTGACCGGAGCGGAGCCCCAATGAGCCCCGCCGCCGCGGGCACACAAGCAGCATGGGACAAGCTGCGCATCAACGGCATCTTGCGGTCTGGCTCGGAGTGGAAATCAAACACACTACTCCTGCTGCGGTTGAGTTGAACCGAGTTGAAAACACTCAACACTGAACTTCCATAGAGCTCCGGGAGCTGACGTCACGCAGCCCCGAAACTGACAGCAACGCCATTTTGGCAGGAATCTGCAGATTTTCGTATTGTAAGGGAAAGCCGGGTGCGGAATGAGAATAACAAAGCGATTTTCTCCGAGCCCACATAAGTTTTACATGTATAACTTTGTCAGCGTGTAGTATGACCTAACAGAACTGCAAAACATATTGAGGATACGTCTTAATTTGACCACATTATGTTCAAGAACCAGCAGTTTTCAGTGACGTAAAAAATTCACTCCAGCGTAATTTTTTTTCGATCGATCAGCTGTATTTACCGTTTCAAGTGTCATAGTTACGATGGTTAGACAGAAATTAGTCCTCTAACATCCCACCCTTGACATGTAAAGAAGCGACTGGTTTATGTGCCAGGAGTCACTGTGGGGAGCTGTCATTTCATCCCTCTGCACATTAACTGGCCTGCCTGTCACTCTGCAGGTGCCGCGATCACACTGTGTGTTACAGCAGCGGTTCCCAAACTTTTTGTACCGCGCACCCCCTTCAAAGTTCTGACAGAGCTGACACACCCCCAATGCCCAACTGGTCACAATGACTTATTAGCCTAATATAACTAATTGTGACCACAACAACCACGTCTGTGGGCCTATTTCTTCCTCACTAGTTTTTATTTTTCATATGCGGATCAATAGTGAGCGAGTGATGTGAGAGAGAAATAGGTGCGCACCAGATTTCACGGTTGCCGACTGACAACGGCAAAGACTGAAAGCAGTTGAAGAGAGGAAAAACAGAATAGAGGTTTATATGTCCAAGAGACGTCAGGAAGTGAACGAGGGAGGGTCGGGTGGTGGCTCAGGTTTAGTGAAACTGTCATCAGCTGTACATCTGTCAGCAGCTGCTCCAGTCACACATGTCACAAACTATCATTTGAAGGGAGACAGATGTTGGTTTTGTTAACAGTGACTTTTTTGCCCATAAACATTCCCATATACGTCATATCTGTCGCTGGCTGTCAATCACCTTTTTTTGTTCTTTCTTTTTTTGACAAAATTTGAGACCCCCTCCTTGAACTGCCACCTTACCGTGGTGGAGGGGTTTGAGCACCCGAATGATCCTGGGAGCTATGTTGTCCGGGGCTTAATGCCCCTGGTAGGGTCTCCCAAGGCAAACTCAAGTGACGGGTCAGACCAAGAGCGGTTCAAAACCCCTGATGGAAAAGAAGGAAAAATCAAGGACGTTTACGTCGCCCGTATTGGCGTTACGGGGCCCCACCCTGGAGCCAGGCCTGGGGTCGGGGCCCGCAGGCGAGCGCCTGGTGGCCAGGCTCCATGGGCCCACGGGACCCGGCCGGGCGCAGCCTGAAGGCCCACCACCCACGGGAGGGTTCAGAAGGGGCCGGTGCTGTGTGATTTGGGTGGCGGTCGTGGGCGGGGGCCCCGACAACCCAATCCACGGACAACGACTCTGGCTGGCATGTCACTTCGCTGGGGGGGAAAGAGCCTGAGCTGGTGCAGGAGGTTGAGAGGTATCGACTAGAGATAGTCGGGCTCACCTCCACGCACAGCCTGGGCTCTGGAACCCAACTCCTTGAGTGGGGTTGGACTCTTTTCCACTCTGGAGTTGCCCAAGGTGAGAGGTGGCGGGCTGGTGTGGGCTTGCTCATAGCCCCCCAGCTCAGCTGCCATGTGTTGGAGTTCTCCCCGCTTAACGAGAGGGTCGTTTCCCTGCACCTTCGGGTCGGGGATAGGTCTCTCACTGTTGTGTCGGCCTACGGGCCAAACAGCAGTGCAGAGTACCCGGCCTTCTTGGAGTCCCTGGAAGGGGTGCTGGAAAGCGCTCCAACATAGCCCTCCACACCGGGAGTAGCGTGATCCACCTGTGGGGGCGCCACCTGGGGGACTGTCCTGGCCTGGGTGGATTAATCCATTAATCCTATTTAAACTGCTCTAGGCCGACGTCTCCTCCCTTGCTGCTGCTTCCTCTGCTGGCTTTTTGCAACCCACCTCCTCCTGTCATCTGTTATGAATCCTATCATTGTATCTTGTTAGTTGCTCTGCTCTGTCTGGGTTTTTTTTGCTGCTGCGCTCCCTGCTTATGCCGTTCATGATGGCTCGTGAAAGGCAGGGAGGTGCTCTTCCTGCCTCAGGCTTTCCACGCAAGCGCGTGGAAGAGCAGGGGGTCCCAGAACAGTATCATATCGCCAAATAAAATTTATGCAAGTAAATAAATATTTTTGACATAGTGGTCCTGACAGAAAATGGGTTTGTGCACAAAAAAACACCACATCTGAACGCCCTCTACACACACACACGTTCTAACCAATCACTCAGGTGGCCGCATTTGCCTTGAATAGGCAGGGCAAAAGATATTTGTAAAACATAACACCATATCACTTTTACCCTTTTCATGTCGCGCTCCCCCTAATGGCGGCTTGCGCACCACAGGGGGTGCGTGCACCACACTTTGGGAATCCCTGTGTTACAGGATTAATTAAAACACACAACGCAACGTAAACAATGTGACTGTACATGTAGATAGTGCAGTCCCAGACCTGCAGTATGCGGACACAGCTCGGCTACCTGATCAACTCTCCATCGCCCTGCTCTAAAAGCAGACAGAAGCCTGGAGGGTTGCACATGGACGCAGTCTGGCTTTGTGATGAACGTCCAGCTGTGGAATCTACCTGCAGAAACCTGCTGTGTCCTCACTAGAAGGGTGAGTGTCGTATCATCCCAGTTAATGCAGTGTAGCATGGCTAACGTTAGCTAGTAGCTGTCCGCCATACTTGAGGAGCTCTCCCCGCTTCCTGGTGCTGATCAGCCCGTGGCGGATGCGGGGTGCGCCGAGACCGGCTCTGGGTCAGCTTGGAAAGGCTGGAGGCGAAGGAGACTCACATCTTATGTGTGTTTACCTCTTCCTTTTCTTTTATTCTTTCCTGCTTGTCATTTTGTGGAGCACAAAGAGCATAAAGCCGGCTTTTGTATGCTTTTAGAGGAGTTGATCAGGTAGCTGTGTCTGGATACTGCAGGTCTAGGACGTCCTGTTGGGTGAAAATATTTTGGAAAAGCACCCCGGGGGCATTATAAGTGTCGGTAATATTTAATCCTTTTAGTTTTTTTAATATTAAGTCCAATCTGTTGGAATTAAAGTGAGATCATGTGAACTCAGAGTCAATGCTTCTGCGCTGGCCAGTTTCCTGCCAAAATGGCCGCTCGACCGCTGGAGGTCACGTGGGGTCCGGAGCTCTATACCGTAAGATTCCAGCACGGCGGCAGAGAAAAATCTATAATGCAGGATAAAAAACCTGAATTTACTTTTTTGACCAGCTGTCCGCGACCCATCCAGAACGGGTTGTTAGTGGACAGCAGTTATTTTTCTCCTGAATATTAAATAAAGTTACTACAGTATTTCATCCTTCGGCCACACAAATCAGATGTTGTGACCGTGTTGTTGTTTTCTCTCACCTTCAGAAACAGTGGGTCCAGAGAGCAACAGCACACACACACCTGCAACAGGAGGTCAGAGGTCAGTGGAGGTCAGAGGTCAGAGGTCAGTCAATGTTGTCACAGCCTGATTTGCATAACGGCTGCCATCTTTGGCAGCTGCTTAATGCCTGCCCTTTAATTTGCAGCCGGGACAGCTGGCAAAGCATAATCACTCTCCTTGTTAAATTAAAAAAACAAACCAATAAACAGGACAGGACAGGACAGGACAGGACAGCGGGCCGACATTGTTTAACCCAGGACGGATGCTCAAGTCTGGGTGAGAGGAGAGGAGGGACTGGGTTGGAGCATAAACCAACCGCCCTGCTTTCACCCACAGGGCAAGAAACACTGTGTTGTGCCACAGCCGCCTGATGACGAGGGTGAAGTCCATCGGCCGAGACAGACGAGGCGTCTCCGTCTTGCTGACCTGCAGAGCACCAGGGCAGCGGAGGGCAGCAAGACTGAGACGCCTCGTTTTTGTTTTTCCTTCAGTATTTTCAATTTACAGGACTTTAAACAGATTTGCACCAGGATGCAAACTGGACAGTGCCCCAATGAAGTTTGTCCAAGTGGAGTTGCAATACGTAGCTGTCCAAGATGGTGCTAGATCAGAGGTCAGAGGTCAGTATAATGTGTGTGTACTCACCCTGCAGCAGCAGCAGAGTCTCCGTTGTTCCCCTCATGCTGTCCTGGTGATGACTGACTGTCAGTCTGAGCTGCAGAGCGTTGACTTCACTTTGATCACTTCCTCTTTCTCAGGTTCCTGGGCTGAACCCTCTCTGCCGTCTGTGGACGGAGCCTCTGGTCACATGACTCTGCTGTGTGTTGTGTCCTGACACATTCACACTGTTCAGTGAGTTTTCACACTGTTGATTCATGTGGATGTAAAGGAAAGAAATGTACAGACCTGAGTCTCTACAGTCTCTGTGGTAAAGATGATCCTGCCTCTCTCAAACATGTTAGACTGCATTAGTGACTACCTGTAGTCAGCACATCTACATCTGTTATCATGGTAAAATCTCCTATGTGTTCATGTTTCTGTAGGTTGAACAGGTTGTTGATGAATATCTAGCTGACACACAGTAACTATAGGAACGGAGTTCCGCAGGTTACTGTTTCACTTCAGCCTGGTCACGCCCAGTGCATCTCCAACGGCTCTAGGTAGAGGTGTGTTCAAGTAAGTGATGCAGTAGAGCAGCAGTAGAAGCTTCCACACTGCCTATTCTGGCTTCGACCAATAGCAGACTGAGGCATTTGAGGGAGGCGGGTAAACCAGGTTTGAAGGATGCGCTTTGAGAAATGGATTCTCTTCATGTCTTGGCCAGACCCAATGCTGAGCATCAACATTGGAAAGTCGTGACAACCAGGCAAGGGGTGGCCATACTTTAAGTGTATGTCTTGTGTTGTGTGTATGTGATTGTATTGTATTGTTTGATTGTTTGATGTATAGGACCCCCTGGAAGACGAGATGACACATCTCAAGAGGTTATCCCATAATAAAATTTGAAATTAGTTACTGCATACTGTGGCATAAGAAATATGACCCATTGATCTCTGTGATTCAGCTTGAGGTTGACTGGGCCACCGCAGTCAGAGTTGCACATGAGAAGAAGAATACCTTTATTATTTTAAATGTTTATACTCCTTATGAATCTCACCAGAATGAAAGTGAATATCTTAACAGACTAGCCTTCATCAGCTCTTAGTGAAGACAATGAATGAACGTGTGTATTTGTCATGGGTGATATGAACGCCGATGTGTCTGATGATAAGTCCCTGTTCGGGCAGCATTTGACTGAGTTTTGTCATGACTGTAAATTAGTGCTTTCTAGTAAAATGTTACTACCAACTGATGGTTGTACATTAGTGAAGCCTGGCGTACAACATCATGGCTGGATCACTGTACAGCTGACGCGCACAACTGCCTATTGGAAGCTGAGATTCTGTATATAGCAGACCATATTCTGTTACGTTACTGTATCATTATAACGAGACAGAGAGCGACTTGCAGTCAACTGTTTACTTCCGACTTAGTAGAGCAGTACACAATGACGTCATGTCCGTATCACCTACATACCAACAACCAGCCCTCTGATTGGCTGAGGCATTAACATGCCCATAAAGTAACTGTTTAGGTTAACCTTACACAACATATTCCAGTCTCCATAACACTAGATCTGGAGAGCTTACCAGAGCTGACCAGCTCTGGTAAGCAGGACTGTGGAAAAATAGACTGGACAAAGCTGTCAGAATATGATCTTTGGAAATACAACGGTCAAAGTCTTAGTAATATTGATGTTCCTTGTGAAGCCATAATATGTGACGATATAAATTGCAAGAATGTGGAGCGTCACAGTAATATCCTTGATATGTATGAGAGAATGGTAACCAGCTCTAATTCACACAGCCACAGAATGTTGTGCTCTCTCTGTCTCTGTGTCTGTCTGACTGTCTCTCTCTCAAATGACCTGGACAGGCTAATCATTTTTTATTGGTGGGATGGTGGATCAAAGCCTTTCAACCTGGGTTCATAGGTTTGATGGGACACTTGGTTGCTATGGTTACATGGTGGCGTGATCAGGGAGCTTCTGGCCACATGACTTCCTTCCAACACAGGAACAGCAGAATGTGTCACAGGGTGGAGAAGGGCACCCTAAAGTAAACAGTGAAAAAAAAAAAAACTTGTTGAAACTCGTTTTTGGCACTGAATGAGTTAACATGATTCCTTAGTCTCTGGTGACACGTTGAGTGATTTTATGATTACTTGCTGTAGATTTCTTGCATACAGCTCCTTTAACCATCACCATCAATCACCATTACCATCAATGTCTCAAAAACAAAAAATGACCATTGATTTTAGGAAGTCCCGCCCAGCCCTTGTCCCCCTGTCAATCAACGACCAAGCCATAGAATCTGTCCAGCAGTACAAATATTTAGGGACAGTAATTGACGACAGGCTGTCCTTCCAGCATCAGGTCGATGCCGTGTGTAAAAAGGCAAACCAGCGCATGTACTTTCTCAAAACACATTTATCTCTGTTTCTATTATAGATATATATATGTATTATATTCTATATGTAGAATAGTGATGCGCGGACCGGTTTTTTTTTTCCAACCCTTTGTCTTTGTGTTCTTGTAGTCTAGAGTGTCTATGTGTAGCTATGACTAGTCAGTGTATTTTGAATTTGTGATGTGAGATTGTTTCTTTGTCTTGTGTTGAGATGCTTGTGTGTGTAGTGTATGTAATGTGTTTTAATGGTTGTGAACATGTATGTCAGTGTACTAATGAAAACATGTATTGTATTATAATTTATTAGTTATAATTTTAAGACCCCATGGAGAGTAGCTGCTGGAAAGCCCAGCAGCTAATGGGAGTCTTTAATAAACATAAACCCACGGGTCCAGTAGCGGAACGAATCAGAGCCGGGCCGGGGGTGGGGCTCATGACCGGGCCCTTTAAACCCAAATAATTATAACATCATTTTACAACCAACCCAGTCGCCACCAGGAAACGTTCACTATGGACGATTCTGCATTCCCAGAAACGTTCATATTGAACGCTTTTGGGCTAAAATACGTCTCATTTCAACATTTCGTTGCTCATTCATTTAACGTGAGCTAAATGATGTTCAATATCAACGTTTCCTATACGTGAATACAACATCATGTTCATTCAGCATTTTGGCCGCAAAAATATCATTTCAACATATTTTGATGACATTTCTAACGAGAAATGAGTGTTTTACTTTCAAAATATGTGTTTAACAAATTCAAATGTTGTTTTGTTTGGCATGTATTCCGTACGTATTCTGGGACGCAACTACAACACCTTATCAGTGTGTTTTGTCAGTCAGCTGTCATCATGAAGAGTGGAAATTAAGCCATGTTGATTTAATTAAACAAAATGTGAATAAACACTGAGGAATCTGAGTAGTTAGCTCTTTTTGAACAAAGTCCAAATGATTCAAGTCAAGTCCTATATTTTTTTTTCTCTCCAGAAAACAACCTTTTCTCCTCCCTTCTCCATCCTCCCTCCTAGGAACCTGAATTTATAATATAGTGTCCATAGTATGAATGAACCCATCCACAGTAGTAATGTTAATGCACAGCTGCACAACTTCCTGAACTTTCGCTTCTTTATTTCTGGTTTTACATTGGACAAACTGATTAAGGCTCCATTTTCAAGAGACATATTTCCACAATAATTCTTTTTAACTTCCACATGCTTTGGGTTATACACCTGAAATGTTCAGCGGTTTATCAGGGGACTAGGGCCATCCACAGACCTGTCCGACCTTCACAGGGGTCACAGGTCAACAGGTAGATTGATTCTGCAAAAAATCAGAGCTGTGCTCCATTCAGAAGGGTCAAAAATGGCCATGGTAAGTGTCAAAGGTCACAGGGGTCAAACATCAAAGTGAATCCTAACAAAACACACGCTTTAAGTACGATTGCGCATGCGTCGGCGTGTACTGCTGCTGCACGACAGAGCTCCGCAAGCCTACCTTTTAACCTAGTTTTAACACGTTTTAAGTAATTTAAAGCATTATGCCTCTGGCTAATGTTTGCTTTTAACGTTTGTATTTTACTGGGCGAAAGGTTTTTAGTCATCGGACATCTGGATTTTAAGTTTTTAAAGAAAAACACAGCAAGCCGCCATGTCAACACTGGCTGCTGACTCGCCTGGAGAGATGGAGCAAACTCTAAACATAGCATTCAAAACGATTGCTAACCTTCTCCAGGACGTTGAACGGATGTCGGATGAGCTGCGCAAGAAAGATTCCCTCCTAGTCACCCTCAGGTCCCGTTTCCCGGCGTTGACCAACTGGCTGGAGACTTCACAGGCTGGGGCCGGTGAGTCAGCACCGCAGAACACCACCTCTGCACTCGCCAACACGGTGCTCTGGGAGCCGTCCTCCTCCGGTCGGCAGCCCACCTGCTCCACTCCACACAGAGGGGGACCCTGGACCGAAGTGGTCGTCCACGGGAAAAGGAGGGCTCTGAGCGAGATCCATGGAAGGGCTCCTTCCCCCCCGAACCTGCAGCTCTCCAACAGGTATGTGGCCCTGTCAATCAACGAGAGGCCGGCAGCCCAGGACCCGCACCAGGAGGCACCGCCTGCTCCTGCGGCCACAGAGACCGTGCCACCGTTGACGGACACCACAGCCTTCCCTCCACTCACGGCTAGCTGCCCCCCAGCAGGTGGGCGTCCTGCACGGGGCTGTCCGCTTCCGCCGCCCCGCTCCTCGTCCCAGCGCAGGCGGCTCATCAAGGACGCGGTCCACTGGCACTCCCGTCCCCGTTCGCCCCACCAGGTGACGGATCACACTCGGGGTCCTGGTGTGGGTGGCGGGGCGGCTGAACCGGCTTGCCCCCCTGAAGACCAAGCGGTTGCCCCCACAACCCTGGTCATCGGGGACTCAATTGTGAGGCACGTCCGCATGAGGGGGGCGTCCACCATGGCGTTTCCCGGAGCCACCGTTGCGGACATAACGAGGAAAATTCCAGACATCCTGAGCTCGCATCCACAGGCAAAAAGGATTATCATCCACGCAGGAGCAAATGACATCGCCCGGCAACAGTCCGAGCTTTTAAAACAAGATTTTATCCATCTTTTTAACTCCCTCTCACAGTCCCAGGTGACTGTTTTTATCTCTGGCCCCACCCCCACCTGCGGCAGAGGGATCGGCCGCTTCAGCAGGCTGCTCAGCCTCAACACCTGGCTCTCCTCTGCCTGCAGCTCACACCAGGTGGGCTTCGTCAACAACTTTGATGTTTTCTGGGAGAGGCGACATCTTTTTGGGTCGGACGGGCTCCACCTGAACAGAGCAGGTGCCCGCATGCTGGCTGCCAACCTGGAGCACGGCGTACAGCATGCCAATCACCCTAAACCCACAACAGCTGTTCTGTCCGCCTCAGATTGATGTCCCCCTGGTCCATGCTCCTATCCTTTCAGTTCCGCCCACCACCATACACACAATACCGGACCTGCACCTCTTTGCATCAACACTTCACACATTCCCGTTATCATTACACACCATCACCACATCAGACACCATCACACCCACCCTGTGAACTTCCACAATCTTAGACCACTTACACCACAATCCACCTCTCCCATCAACAAGCCACCTGTCACTATTAACATGGCACTTTTGAATGTTCGCTCTCTTTTAAACAGAACTTTTTTAATGAATGATGTGGTTTTAGACAATAAGTTAGACTGTCTTCTTTTAACTGAGACATGGCTTGGCACTGACGCACCTGCTGTTCTCACTGAGGCTTCCCCACCAAATTACACATTTTTATTTTCCACTAGAGAGGGTAGAAGAGGAGGAGGAACGGCATCAATTATTAAGGATTCACTAAACTCAAATAGTATTTTTTAACAGTTACGCATCATTTGAGTACCATGCCTTCACTTTTAGCAGCCTTCCAATTCTTTGCCTTACTATACAGTATATAGACCACCCCATTACTCTAGCTCTTTTATCAGTGAATTAATTTTCAGAGCTTTTATCTGTTATTCACACCTCTTTTAACAGAATTTTAATAGCTGGTGATTTTAATTTACACATTGACGATATCTCGGATTCAATATCCAGAGAATTTTTAAATCTTTTAAGTTGTCTTGATTTTCAGCAGCACGTCACACAGCCGACTCACAACAGAGGACACACCCTGGACCTGGTCATAACCCATGGCCTGTCCACCAGTGTGTCCTCTGTTGTTGACTTGGCTGTGTCTGACCACTACTGTGTATTTTTTAACATCGCCAGTTTTAACCAGCGGGAGGCCCCGGTGAGAACAGTGAGGAAGCGCTATATTACTTCTGAAGTGGCTGCAAATTTTATGGAGATTTTACAGAGCACTCCTGCTGAAATTTTACCTGCAACTTGTGATTTTATTGTTGACAATTTTAACAGTAGACAGAAGTCAAAGCTGGACTCAGTAGCTCCACTTTTAACTAAGACAGTGAAAAGAAAACCAACACCCACGTGGAGAAAAAACAATGAAATCAACCAACTGAAAGGAAAATGCAGGAGTGCAGAGAGAAAATGGAGGAAAAGTAAATTAACAATTCACTATGAGATCTTACGTCAACTACTCAAAACCTATAATAATACAGTCAAAAAGGCACGAATTTCCCATTTCTCACAACTCATCACCATCAATAAAAACAACCCCCGGTTCCTCTTCTCCACTTTTGATGTTTTAACAGGTGCTAATTCTAATAACATTTTCAAGACACCATCAGACGATCTTTGTGAGAACTTTGCAGACCACTTCAGAACCAAAATCAAGGACATCAGATCCTGTCTTTTATCCCACCAAGTTTTATCTGTTGACACTGAACTGGTGTCCTTGCCTGAGGAAACACTGGAGAGTTTTGCCCTGGTTGATGCAAGGACGCTTGGTCGAGTTTTCTCCCAAGTAAACCCAACAACCTGCCTTTTAGATCCCATTCCCACATCACTTTTAAAATCGTCTTATGGACTTTTCGAGGACCAGTTTTTAAACATCATGAATTGCTCTCTTCAGACGGATGTCTTCCCCACCGCCTTTAAAACGGCGGTGGTGAAGCCCCTTCTGAAGAAGAGCAATTTAGATCCAAATGTTCTTAACAACTACAGACCTGTATCCAACTTACCATTTTTAAGTAAAGTTTTAGAAAAACTGGTTTTTAAATCAAATCAAATCAAATCAAACTTTATTTATATAGCACTTTTCATACACAAACAGTGTAACACAAAGTGCTTTACACACAAAAGAAAGGGAAAAAAAAAAGAAAACAAAGAAAGACATAGAAGAAACCATTACAAATAAAGCCCCTCCCTCCCACCCCCCATACTGCACACGTTCACATGCATACGCACACACAAACTCACGCTCACATACACACGTTCACAGATACACACACTCACACATGCACACTCTCGCTAGAGAGACATGGCATGACACTGAGGATTGAGGAAGCACCATATTTGGGGCCATCCACACTGGGAGGAGTCACAGGCAGAGCCACAGGGGGCACCGGCGCCCAGGCCCCCCAACCCTGAGAGACCACAGTCAGCCGGGCTGAAGGGACACAGGGACAGCGCCCCCAGCAGCAGCCCAGACACAGCTCCCGGTGTGGAGGACCCCCCTGAGGAAACACTGGGGTTAAAGCTAAAAACTAAGAGCATAAGATAGGATAAAAAACCCTAAAGAAATAAGTAAACAAAGAGAACAGACTAAAAGGATAAGAATATTTCAGAAAATTAATAAAATACTACCAATGATAAATAACATTAAAATAAGATTAAAAGCATCTTTAAAACAGGATAGAAGCAGAAATATAAAATAAGATAAAACCACATAAGAACATAAAGAATTTAAAATCTAGTTAAAAGCCTGACTAAAAAGGTGTGTCTTTAACCTTCCTTTAAAAATATCAACGGTCTCTGCGGTCCTGAGGCTCTCCGGCAGGCTGTTCCACAGGTGGGGGCCATAATAGCTGAATGCTGCCTCACCGTGTGTTTTGGTTCTTGGTTTTGGAATGGATAAAAGGCCGGTGCCGGAGGACCTCAGGGTCCGCGAGGGTTGATATGGTAAAAGCAGGTCAGATAAATAAGAGGGCGCAAGGCCGTTAAGACACTTAAAAACTAATAAAAGAACTTTAAAATCGATCCTGAAACGTACGGGGAGCCAATGCAGCGACTCTAAAACAGGTGTAATGTGCTCCCGCCCTCTGGTCCTCGTCAGCACGCGTGCGGCTGAATTCTGTAATAGTTGGAGATTTAAAATACTCTTTTTGGGAAGACCAGAGAGCAGGGCATTACAATAATCTAAACGACAAGAGATAAAAGCATGCATTAGCACCTCCGTACAGGCCTGAGAGAGAAACGGGCGGACTCTGGCTATGTTCTTCAGATGGTAAAAACCTATCTTTGTCATATTTTTGATATGTGGTAGAAAATTCAGCTCAGAGTCAAAAATCACGCCCAGATTTTTTACGGATTGTGCTGGTTTAAAACCTTGTAGTTTTGGTAAAAGTTTCTCTCTCTGGCCTTCAGGACCAATCACTAAAACCTCAGTCTTGTCCTGGTTGAGCTGTAGGAAATTCTCTGCCATCCATGACTTAATGTCTAAAATACAGTTAAAAAGGGCATCGATTGGCCCTGTGTCATCAGGAGACACGGCGATGTACAGTTGCGTATCGTCAGCATAACTATGGAAGCTGATGCCGTGCCTCCTGATGACGTCCCCAAGGGGCAGCATGTACAGGTTAAAAAGAAGTGGACCTAAAATTGACCCTTGGGGAACCCCACATCCAATCTCATGGGTTTCCGAGGAACATGTATCCATACTTACATAAAAGCATCGGTCTGTGAGATAAGAACAAAACCAGTTAAAAACAGTACCAGAGAGGCCAACCAGGTGTCTAAGCCTTTTTAATAAAATGTGATGGTCTACTGTATCAAAAGCGGCGCTTAGATCCAGTAGAACCAACACTGTGAGCTTCTTATTATCTAAATTCCACCTGATGTCGTTTAAAATCTTTAAAAGTGCTGTCTCGGTACTGTGGTATTTCCTAAAACCAGACTGATGCTTCTCTAAAATGTTCTTTCCGTTTAAAAAATCATTGACTTGGTTAAAAACCAGTTTTTCTAAAACTTTACTTAAAAATGGTAAGTTGGATACAGGTCTGTAGTTATTAAGAACACTTGGATCTAAATTGCTCTTCTTCAGAAGGGGCTTCACCACCGCCGTTTTAAAGGCGGTGGGGAAGACACCCGTCTGAAGAGAGCAATTCATGATGTTTAAAAACTGTTCCTCGAAAAGTCCATAAGACGATTTTAAAAGTGATGTGGGAATGGGATCTAAAAGGCAGGTTGTTGGGTTTACTTGGGAGAAAACTCGACCAAGCGTCCTTGCATCAACCAGGGCAAAACTCTCCAGTGTTTCCTCAGGCAAGGACACCAGTTCAGTGTCAACAGGTAAAACTTGATGGGATAAAAGACAGGATCTGATGTCCTTGATTTTGGTTCTGAAGTGGTCTGCAAAGCTCTCACAAAGATCGTCTGATGGTGTCTTAAAAATGTTATTAGAATTAGCACCTGTTAAAATATCAAAAGTGGAGAAGAGGAACCGGGGGTTGTTTTTATTGATGGTGATGAGTTGTGAGAAATGGGAAATTCGTGTCTTTTTGACTGTATTATTATAGGTTTTGAGTAGTTGACGTAAGATGTCATAGTGAATTGTTAATTTACTTTTCCTCCATTTCCTCTCTGCACTCCTGCATTTTCTTTTCAGTTGGTTGATTTCATTGTTTTTTCTCCACGTGGGTGTTGGTTTTCTTTTCACTGTCTTAGTTAAAAGTGGAGCTACCGAGTCCAGTGTTGACTTAAGTCTACTGTTAAAATTATCAACAATAAAATCACAAGGTGCAGGTAAAATTTCAGCAGGAGTGCTCTGTAAAATCTCCATAAAATTTGCAGCCACTTCAGAAGTAATATAGCGCTTCCTCACTGTTCTCACCGGGGCCTCCCGCTGGTTAAAACTGGCGATGTTAAAAAATACACAGTAGTGGTCAGACACAGCCAAGTCAACAACAGAGGACACACTGGTGGACAGGCCATGGGTTATGACCAGGTCCAGAGTGTGTCCTCTGTTGTGAGTCGGCTGTGTGACGTGCTGCTGAAAATCAAGACAACTTAAAAGATTTAAAAATTCTCTGGATATTGAATCCGAGATATCGTCAATGTGTAAATTAAAATCACCAGTTATTAAAATTCTGTTAAAAGAGGTGTGAATAACAGATAAAAGCTCTGAAAATTAATTCACTGATAAAAGAGCTAGAGTAATGGGGTGGTCTATATATAGTAAGGCAAAGAATTGGAAGGCTGCTAAAAGTGAAGGCATGGTACTCAAATGATGCGTAACTGTTAAAAAATACTCCATTTGAGTTTAGTGAATCCTTAATAATTGATGCCGTTCCTCCTCCTCTTCTACCCTCTCTAGTAGAAAATAAAAAGTTATAATTTGGTGGGGAAGCCTCAGTGAGAACAGCAGGTGCGTCAGTGCCAAGCCATGTCTCAGTTAAAAGAAGACAGTCTAACTTATTGTCTAAAACCACATCATTCATTAAAAAAGTTCTGTTTAAAAGAGAGCGAACATTCAAAAGTGCCATGTTAATAGTGACAGGTGGCTTGTTGATGGGAGAGGTGGATTGTTGTGTAAGTGGTCTAATATTGTGGAAGTTCACAAGATGGGTATGGTGGTGTCTGATGTGGTGATGGTGTGTAATGATAACGGGAATGTGTGAAGTGTTGATGCAAAGAGGTGCAGGTCCGGTATTGTGTGTATGGTGGTGGGCGGAACTGAAAGGATAGGAGCATGGACCAGGGGGACATCAATCTGAGGCGGACAGAGCAGCTGTTGTGGGTTTGGGATGATTGGCATGCTGTACGCCGTGCTCCAGGTTGGCAGCCAGCATGCGGGCACCTGCTCTGTTCAGGTGGAGCCCGTCCGACCCAAAAAGATGTCGCCTCTCCCAGAAAACATCAAAGTTGTTGACGAAGCCCACCTGGTGTGAGCTGCAGGCAGAGGAGAGCCAGGTGTTGAGGCTGAGCAGCCTGCTGAAGCTGCCGATCCCTCTGCCGCAGGTGGGGGTGGGGCCAGAGATAAAAACAGTCACCTGGGACTGTGAGAGGGAGTTAAAAAGATGGATAAAATCTTGTTTTAAAAGCTCGGACTGTTGCCTGGCGATGTCGTTTGCTCCTGCGTGGATGATAATCCTTCTCGTCTGTGGATGTGAGCTCAGGATGTCCAGGATTTTCTCGGTTATGTCTGCGACAGTGGCTCCAGGAAACGCCATGGTGGACGCCCCCCTCACGCGGACGTGCCTCACTATTGAGTCCCCGATGACCAGGGTCGTGGGAGCAGCCGCTCGGTTTTCAGGGGGGCACGCCGGTTTAGCCGCCCCGCCACCCACACCAGGACCCCGGGTGTGATCCCTCGCCTGGTGGGGCGAACGGGGACGGGAGTGCCAGTGGACCGCGTCCTTGATGAGCCGCCGGCGCTGGGACGAGGAGCGGGGCGGCGGAAGCGGACAGCCCCGTGCAGGACGCCCACCTGCTGGGGGGCAGCTAGCCGTGAGTGGAGGGAAGGCTGTGGTGTCCGTCAACGGTGGCACGGTCTCTGTGGCCGCAGGAGCAGGCGGTGCCTCCTGGTGCGGGTCCTGGGCTGCCGGCCTCTCGTTGATTGACAGGGCCACATACCTGTTGGAGAGCTGCAGGTTCGGGGGGGAAGGAGCCCTTCCATGGATCTCGCTCAGAGCCCTCCTTTTCCCGTGGACGACCACTTCGGTCCAGGGTCCCCCTCTGTGTGGAGTGGAGCAGGTGGGCTGCCGACCGGAGGAGGACGGCTCCCAGAGCACCGTGGTGGCGAGTGCAGAGGTGGTGTTCTGCGGTGCTGACTCACCGGCCCCGGCCTGTGAAGTCTCCAGCCAGTTTGTCAACGCCGGGAAACGGGACCTGAGGGCGACTAGCAGGGAATCTTTCTTCCGCAGCTCATCCGACATCCGTTCAACGTCCTGGAGAAGGTTAGCAATCTTTTTGAATGCCGTGTTTAAAGTTTGCTCCATCTCTCCAGGTGGATCAGCAGCCAGTGTTGACATGGCGGCTTGCTGAGTCTTTCTTTAAAAACTTAAAATCCAGATGTCCGATGACTAAAAACCTTTTACCCAGTAAAATACAAACGTTAAAAGCGAACATTAGCCAGAGGCATAATGCTTTAAATAACTTAAAACGTGTTAAAACCAGGTTAAAAGGAAGGCTTGCGGAGCTCTGCCGTGCAGCAGCAGTAGACGCCGACACATGCGCAGAACCAAGTCAATGATTTTTTAAACAGAAAGAACATTTTAGAGAAGCATCAGTCTGGTTTTAGGAAATACCACAGTACCGAGTCAGCACTTTTAAAGATTTTAAATGACATCAGGTGGAATTTAGATAATAAAAAGTTCACAGTGTTGGTTCTACTGGATCTAAGCGCCGCTTTTGATACAGTAGACCATCACATTTTATTAAAAAGGCTTAGACACCTGGTGGGCCTCTCTGGTACTGCTTTTAACTGGTTTTGTTCTTATCTTACAGACCGATGCTTTTATGTAAGTATGGATACATGTTCCTCGGAAACCCATGAGATTGGATGTGGGGTACCCCAAGGGTCAATTTTAGGTCCACTTCTTTTTAACCTGTACATGCTGCCCCTTGGGGACGTCATCAGGAGGCACGGCATCAGCTTCCATAGTTATGCTGACGATACGCAACTGTACATCGCCGTGTCTCCTGATGACACAGGGCCAATCGATGCCCTTTTTAACTGTATTTTAGACATTAAGTCCTGGATGGCAGCAAACTTCCTACAGCCCAACCAGGACAAGACTGAGGTTTTAGTGATAGGTCCTGAAGGCCAGAGAGAGAAACTTTTACCTACTTTAACTACAAGATCTTAAACCAACACAATCAGTAAAAAATCTGGGCGTGATTTTTGACTCTGAGCTGAATTTTCTCCCACATATCAAAAATATGACAAAGATAGGTTTTTACCATCTTAAGAACATAGCCAGAGTCCGCCCGTTTCTCTCTCAGGCCTGTACGGAGGTGCTGATGCATGCTTTTATCTCTTGTCGTTTAGATTATTGTAATGCCCTGCTCTCTGGTCTTCCCAAAAAGAGTATTTTAAATCTCCAACTATTATAGAACTCAGCCGCACGCGTGCTGACGAGGACCAGAAGGCAGGAGCACATTACACCTGTTTTAGAGTCGCTGCATTGGCTCCCCGTACGCTTCAGGGTCGATTTTAAAGTTCTTTTATTAGTTTTTAAATGTCTTAACAGCCTTGCGCCTTCTTATTTATCTGACCTGCTTTTACCATATCAACCCTCGCGGACCCTGAGGTCCTCCGGCACTGGCCTTTTATCCATTCCAAAACCAAGAACCAAAACACACGGTGAGGCGGCATTCAGCTATTATGGCCCCCACCTGTGGAACAGCCTGCCGGAGAGCCTCAGGACCGCAGAGACGTTGATATTTTTAAAGGAAGGTTAAAGACACACCTTTTTAGTCAGGCTTTTAACTAGATTTTAAATTCTTTATGTTCTTATGTGGTTCTATCTTATTTTATATTTCTGCTTCTATCCTGTTTTAAAGATGCTTTTAATCTTATTTTAATTTTATCTATCATTGGTAGTATTTTATTGACTATCTTACATATTCTTATCCTTTTAGGCTGTTCTCTTTTGTTTACTTATTTCTTTAGGGTTTTTATCCTATCTTATGCTCTTAGTTTTTAGCTTTAACCCCAGTGTTTCCTCAGGGTGTCCTCCACACTGGGAGCTGTGTCTGGGCTGCTGCTGGGGGCGCTATGTCTGGGTCCCTTCAGCCCGGCTGACTGTGGTCTGTCGGGGTTGGGGGGCCTGGGCGCCGGTGCCCCCTGTGGCTCTGCCTGTGACTCCTCCCAGTGTGGATAGCCCCAAATATGGTGTTTCCTCAATCCTCAGTGTCATGCCATGTCTCTCTAGTGAGAGTGTGCATGTGTGAGTGTGTGTATCTGTGAATGTGTGTGTATGTGAGCGTGAGTTTGTGTGTGCGTATGCATGTGAACATGTGCAGTATGGGGGGTGGGAGGGAGGGGCTTTATTTGTAATGGTTTCTTCTATGTCTTTCTTTGTTTTCTTTTTTTTTCTTTTCTTTTGTGTGTAAAGCACTTTGTGTTACATTGTTTTAATATAAAAAAGTTTTTATAAATAAAGTTTGATTTGATTTGATTTGATTTGATTTAATCATCATGAAATTTGGGTCAGTTGTATATCAGAGAGTCCTCTATCAAAATATTGTGGTCCCGTTGCGCTGGGGGCCCCTGGGGGCCACTTTGCTTTCCCATGCTCCCACAGAGTTGGGTGTCAGGGTGGTGGATAAGGACCTCACAATGGGTCCACACGCCAAGTTTCAAGTGATTTGGTTGGTTTCTATGGAAACAGCAGCCTCAAGGAGACAGAGGAATGCGGCTGTTAGAAGCCCCGCCTCTCGAAAAGTAATGGCTCGATCAGGACCGAAAGCACATTAACGCGTTCGTCTTGGGCCCCCGGAACCACTGACATCAAATTCAGAACTGTGCGACTTTTGGAAATATTTTTCATCCATTTTTGCTTTTCTGATTCAGAGCCTGTCAGACTTATAGCCTGAGAGACCCTCTGAGTCAGAAAAGCCAAAATGGACGAAAAATATTTCCAAAAGTCATGAAGTTCTGATTTTTTTATCAGTGGTTCGGGGGCCCAAGACAATCACGTTTACGTGCTTTTGGTCCTGATCGAGCCATTACTTTTCGAGAGGCGGGGCTTCAAACAGCCGCATTCCTCTGTCCGAATCACTTGAAACTTGGCCTGTGGATTCATGGTGATGCCGTTATCCATCACCCCGACACCCAACTCTGTGGGAGCATGGGAAAGCAAAGTGGCCCCCAGGGGCCCCCAGCGCAACGGGACCACAATATTTTGATAGAGGACTCTCTGATATACAACTGACCCAAATTTCATGATGATTACTTAAAGCAGATATCAGTGGAATGTTTTTGTTAATATAAGTCCTAAATAGTCCTATTTTCCGTCAGCAATCACTTACATGGAGTGTTTCAGCCGTAACACGAGTCTCTCCGTCACTCTGCTCTGCTGTAAACCAGGAGAAAACTTTCCTTGTGAGATACAAGTGTTATCCAATGAGGAGAGAGAACGGCATGAAGGGCTGTGTGTGCAGCCAAGGGATGCGCGTGAATGTGGTGACGTAGCACGAGGACCAATAGATGCCTGACGAGGGCGGGGGCTGCTAACTCATGGTGCGTTCAAGGAAACTCATACTTTGTGTTTTTCCTTCCTGTGAAGTCGTACCAGTTTGATCTGGTACGAGTTCACGGGTCGGAAGTTACGAGAGGCCGTTATAGTGACTTTCACAGGCAACAGGACGGTGAAAACACGAGTTACAGGTTACCTAGGTTACCTGGAACGCTACAAAGTCGTAGTTGTGACTTGAAGCTGTAACTTACGGTTTCAAAAGCCTTGAACGCAGCGTTAGCCGAAACAGCCGTACCGCTGATATCTGCTTTAAAGTGTGTGTGTTTTGTTAGGATTCACTTTGATGTTTGACCCCTGTGACCTTTGACACTTACCATGGCCATTTTTGACCCTTCTGAATGGAGCACAGCTCTGATTTTTTGCAGAATCAATCTACCTGTTGACCTGTGACCCCTGTGAAGGTCGGACAGGTCTGTGGATGGCCCTAGTCCCCTGATAAACCGCTGAACATTTCAGGTGTATAACCCAAAGCATGTGGAAGTTAAAAAGAATTGTTGTGGAAATATGTCTCTTGAAAATGGAGCCTTAATCAGTTTGTCCAATGTAAAACCAGAAATAAAGAAGCGAAAGTTCAGGAAGTTGTGCAGCTGTGCATTAACATTACTACTGTGGATGGGTTCATTCATACTATGGACACTATATTATAAATTCAGGTTCCTAGGAGGGAGGATGGAGAAGGGAGGAGAAAAGGTTGTTTTCCGGAGAGAAAAAAAAATATAGGACTTGACTTGAATCATTTGGACTTTGTTCAAAAAGAGCTAACTACTCAGATTCCTCAGTGTTTATTCACATTTTGTTTAATTAAATCAACATGGCTTAATTTCCACTCTTCATGATGACAGCTGACTGACAAAACACACTGATAAGGTGTTGTAGTTGCGTCCCAGACGCCGTAGGTGGCGGTGTCCCGTCCAGCGGTGGCGCCGTGGCAATGACGTCATCCTCGGCAGAATGCGGAAGCGGCCGGTCGGCTGGTGAAATAGGTCCGGCCTGTAAATCATTTGAATCCTTCGTATGAATATACTTTCGGTTAAAATGAGGTCACATTGCAGTTTACATTGCTTAGCAGGCTGGAAAAGCGTGCAGGTACCTCATAATCTGTCATCACGGCCGATCGGCTTCATTCATCCATGATTTTGGCTCCGGAACGGAGTCTCTGCGTGCCGTTGTTATAGCAACATGACGCCCAAAGCGGGTGGACAGTCACAAGCACATTGTCGGATACCTTTACAGGACGAATAAAACACAATTTGCTTTCATTCGACATATATTTAGAGAGTAAAACATACATTTCTCGCTAGAAATGGCCTCAAACAATGCCAGATATATCCCGAAATGTTGTTTTTACGGCCAGAAAGCTGAATGAATATAACGTTCAATATATACATTGTAACCGATTCAAAATCACGGAATACATGCCAAACAAAACAACATTCGAATTTTTTAAACACATATTTTGAAAGTAAAACACTCATTCCTCATTAGAAATGTCATCAAAATATGTTGAAATGATATTTTTGCGGCCAAAATGCTGAATGAACATGACGTTGTATTCACGTATAGGAAACGTTGATATTGAACATCATTTAGCTCACGTTAAATGAATGAGCAACGAAATGTTGAAATGAGACGTATGCAGAATCGTCCATAGTGAACGTTTCCTGGTGGCGACTGGGTTGCTTACAACATAGTGTTACGACTTCCCTACATGTGTGTGGATGTGATGCAGTGTGTGTATGATATGATGCATGGCTGGACCGATATGAGGAACCAGGGTGGAGTACTCACGGTAGCCGGCTGGAACGGGGACCCGGACTCCAGACCTTCACTTCTTCCTCATCACACACAGGCGTTCGCGGCGAGCCCAAGCACGAGGGGTTGCTTCGCCTCGGTGGCTCAGCGTTCAGGTTTTATTAAAAGCTTCTTTTAATCGAGCGTAGGTGAGAAACTAAATCATAACACAAAACCAGAAACGAAAACGGGGGAGACGACGTTGCTACGGTCTTCTCGTTTCTGCTCCTCGTTGTCCGTCTTCTCTCTCGTCTTCTCCACCCACAGGTGAACGGCATCACTTAATGCATACGCACGCCCCCAGGAACCCCAACCCCGCCTCTTTCGGTCCAGCCAGTGAAAGACGTGCCTGAGTGGGTGTGACGTAGGTGTGTGTACACTGTGTGTCTCATTCATAACATCCCTCCCCCCATAAAGAAAAAAAACAAAACAAAACCCAAAACAACTTCACCTACTGTATTTTCTACTTTCCTATTTTTGTTTTTTTTTTCTTCCTTTTTACATTGTTTATTAAAAATCACTAGTCTAACCACTAGGTTGCAAAACGGGCTCTGGCATCTCTCTACTTCAAAACCACCATCCTCAACGCCTTGACAGAGCATCCGCCAAAACATTCAGCCTGCCGGGGACATGCCGTATGCTCAGACTGTATGGTTGCAGAATAAGACTCCATCTGAACAATCTCTGGTTTTTCCCTTTGAACTTCTCGATAAACACCAAAGGATTATGATCTGTATAGACCAGCAGATCCCCTCGGTTGCCTGACACATAAAACTCAAAGTGCTGAATAGCAAGCACCAAGGCCAGGGCCTCTTTTTCAATGGTTGAATATCTCTTCTGATGCTGGTTGAGCTTCTTTGAAAAGTAAGCTATGGGTCGATCTACCCTCTTCCCATCTGCCTGCAGGAGCGCCCCCCCAACGCCTAGGTCAGATGCATCACCAGTATCAACATCATGTGAAACCAACTTAGTGAGGCCAGGTGTTTCCTTAAACAGAGCCCTGTGCTTTTCAACTAACTTCACCACATCTTTAGCTTGCTCTGGTGGCAGGTACTCCAGGTGTTCCCACAATGTTGCAACTACTTGGGAATTCAGTAGCCGCGGAGGCACAGGCTCCTGAGACACACTTCCACACTCACTCTCCTCCAACTTCTCCTGCTCAGCTGAAGACACCACACACACTGGGACAGACTGCACAGGGCCAGGTGGGTTACGTTCAACATATGGCTTAAGGAGGTTGACATGGCACAGCCTGGTTTTCTGCCTGCGCTCAGGTGTGCTAACCACATAGTTACATTCACCCACCCGCTTCATGATGGTGTAGGGACCACAAAATTTCACACCCAGCCTGTCCCTCGTCATTGGCAACAACACTAATACTCTTTCACCCACGGCAAAAATGCGCTTAACAGCTCTTTTATCATAGTGATCTTTCATCTTCCTCTTTGAGGCTTGTAGGTTAGCTCTGGCCACCTCACAGGCTGACTGCAGCCGGTCTTTAAAGGTGGCCACGTACTGCAGCACCCCACCCTGCCTTGTAGAGTCGAGGAGCTTTTCTTTGGCCATCTTAAGGGGACCTCTGACTTCATGGCCATAAACTAACTCAAAGGGACTGAAACCTGTGGATTCATTTACGGCATCCCTTACAGCAAAAAGCAGAAATGGTATGGCTGCATCCCAATCCCCAGGGCACCCTACACAATAGGTCTTAATCATGGTTTTCAGGGTTTGGTGATAACGTTCTATCGCACCCTGTGACTGTGGGTGGTAGGCTGAGGAAACCACCTGCTTAATGCCAAGCTCATACATGACCTCCTGAAAGACACCTGACGTGAAATTGGTACCTCTGTCATGCTGAACAGAACCTTGTTGCACTTTTTACTTGTACTTATTTTAACTTGAACCTCTGTAATTTTTTTCTTTTTAGCCGGGGGACAACCAATGGAAATTAGCTTTGCAGCTACAATTGGGTACATTTTGCATCTTCAATGTAGAAGAATGTACATTGTCCCTCTCCAAATAAACTTGAATTGAAATTGAAATTGAATGCTGAACCTCGGTAGGCAGACCAACTCTTGAAAAAAACTGAAGCAAAGCATCAACAGTGGGTCTTGTCTTAATGTTTCTCAAAGGTATCACTTCTGGAAACCGCGTGGCTACGTCCATTATAGTCAATACATACTCATTTCCCTTCTTGGTTTTTGGCAGGGGGCCCACACAATCAATTACCACACGTGAAAATGGCTCTTCCATACCAGGTATGGGGCACAGGGGGGCAACAGGAATTTTTTGATTAGGTTTTCCAACAACCTGGCATGCATGACAGGACCTACAGTATGCCACCACATCTTTGTGCATTTTTGGCCAGTAAAAATGCCTCATAATTCTCTGCTGCGTTTTGCGTATGCCCAGATGTCCGGCCCAAGGAGCCTCATGGGCTAAACGTAGCACTGCCTGTCTGAAACTGGTAGGTAACACAACCTGTGCCACTACAGACCAACACTCATCTGCGGGCCGGTCAGGAGGCCGCCATTTTCGCATTAGGACTTCATCTTGTAAGTAAAATCCCTCTGCTACTCCCTGACTCTCCTCAAAAGTCATAGCAGTTTCCTTTAAAGGGGACATGGAAGGATCGGTGCCCTGCTCTGCCACTAAGGCCTCACGTGAGAACTGGCTGCATTCTCCTACCCCAGCTAATTTAGCAAAGAACGTATCTGCTAACTCCACTGCTGGCTGCTCTTTCCTAGGTGCTGTAGCGTCAGTGAGCTGGGTCATAGAACATGTCACTACACATGCTGCAAAAGTCTCAGGGTACTCTCTTTCAAGACTTAGGGTCTCAGACACTTCACAAGGCTCCTCCCTGACTACAGGAGCTACATCACTACCCCCTGTTTCTACACAAGAAAATTCACCATCACTGGGGTGAACACGTGTGCCGGCGAGATCATTTCCTAAAAGGAAGGTGATTCCTTCTATAGGTAAAGATTCAATTATCCCCACCACCACCGGCCCACTTATTAGATTAGTTTTCACCAAAACCCGGTGGAGTGGTGCAGGGACAAACTGATTTCCAACCCCTTTAACCAACACAGACGCATCCTGGGAGGTGGCAGGTGGCAAATCGACCACCCCCTTCAACAGCAGAGACTGACGGGCCCCTGAGTCTCTGAGCACCAGGACTGGTACTTCCTCACCCTCTTCTGACACAGACACTGTACCTTGTGAGACAAAGCCTTCATATCCTGGTGGTGCTAAACCTGGAGGTGAAACATTCTCTGCCTGTTGTCTGCCTTTAACCTGGGTGTTTACAAGAGCCACGGATCTACTAAAGTCTTTGTTTCTTAACGCTGGACATGCAGATTTAATGTGGCCCATTCTTTTACAGTAGTGACAAATAATTTCAGAGCGAGGAGGGCGATCGCCCCTCCTTGGTTCGGGTTGAAACCTACTCTGTAACCTGTTCGGGACTGGGGCAGGGGCAGGTCTCATGGATGCCCCTCTCTCTTCTCCTGTGCTCCTTTCCTGCTTAAAGGGCCTTCCCCTCCCTGGCATGTCACGGTGGCTGAGCTCATAAGAATCTGCCATCATGGCTGCTTTCCTAAGGTTTTTAACCTCCAAATCATTAAGGTGGGCTTCAACATACTGTGGTACACTTCTTTTAAATTGTTCCATTAACACTAGCTCTCGGAGATCCTGAAAGGTGAAGACTTTGTTTGACCCTCGCCATCTATCAAACTCTGCTTCCTGTCTCCTAGCCAAATCCATAAAGGTCTCATCACCCCTGCGTCTAAGTGACCTAAACTTCTGTCTATAGGCCTCGGGGACCAGCTCATAAGCAGCAAGCACTACTTTCCTTACTACATCATAGTCCCTGCTCTGGTTAGCGTCTAAAGAAGCATAGGCTTCCTGGGCCTTTCCTTCCAGGGCAGTTTGAACAAGCAGGCTCCATTTGTTCTCAGGCCATTCCAGATCCTTGGCAATTTTTTCAAAAGCGTCAAAAAAAACTGTTACTTCATTGGGGTTAAATCTAGGCATTAACCTCAGTCGGCTGCTAAGGTCAAAACGGGTTTCATGTTTACGCTGCATCTGGGAGTTTGCATGCTGTATCCGCTCTTTCTCTAATTTAATCCTGGCGAGCTCCACCTGGAGTTCTCGCTCCCGCTGCTGGGCCTGTCGCTCTTTCTCCTGTTCTGTGACAGGGTCCGATAACTGCAAAGCCTCAACCAAAATGTTCATCACCTCCACCCTCTTCATGGTGGGAGCAATCTCCAGAGGTGGGTAGTAACGCGCTACATTTACTCCGTTACATTTACTTGAGTAACTTTTTGGATAAACTGTACTTCTAAGAGTAGTTTCCATGCAGCCTACTTGTTACTTTTACTTGAGTATATTTCTTCAGAAGAAGCGGTACTTTTACTCCGTTACATTGAGCTACATTCAAACTGCTTTTTTTTTCTTATCGATCTAATGTGCAAATTGTTTGTTTTAATGGAGATACTTCCGAGCCTCTGTCACATGCGTTTCACCAATCAGATGTAGCCACTCGCGACGTTTGCCTCCGTTTAACCAATCAGACAGAGCCAGACAGTCACGTGACCGCACACAAAATCTCCGCGGTAAACAGGACGGCCACTCCGCCTCAAATTTGAGAAACTGCGGCTAGTAAATGATTAGGATGACGTCAGCCCTGGTATGTGGTGGATAACATCCGTGAAGGCAAAGATATTCAATATAAACCGTCTTTAGTGAAGGTTCTCAGTAATCCAGGTCATCTTCTTCTTCCTCCCCAGGAAATTTAAACCCCATACACACCTGGAGACCATGACCATCCCTCCAGTGTTGGGGTGTGGTCATGTGACTCGAGCCTCGGGGGGGGGGGGGTCATGTGACTTTGGTTTCACTAGAAACCAATCATAGGACCTGGGTTTAAATACCTGGGTCTGCCATTAGTCTCAGACACTTCATAGGCCTATGTAAGTTGTTGCGGCTGAATTTGTCTTAATTTATGTTACTTTGTAAAAAAAAAAAAAAAAAAAAGTCATTTAGGCTATTGTCATAGTTGTTAAATGTTGTTCTTTGGCAATATCTGAATTTTTTCATTGCTATTATATTTCTGTGTAGGATTTGATTAGGCCTACAGTTACACGCTGATCATTAAACGAACAAATCAAAGGTTACTCAGCAGTTACTCAGTACTTGAGTAGCTTTTTCACCAAGTACTTTCTACTCTTACTCAAGTAAATATTTGAATGACTACTTTTTACTTTTACTTGAGTAATATTATTCTAAAGTAACTATACTCTTACTTGAGTACAATTTTTGGCTACTCTACCCACCTCTGGCAATCTCCATTTCAAAAGCTTCAGCAACTTCAATTAATTGTTCCTTTTTCAATTTCCTAAGGGCACTCCTGTCAAAATCATTTTTGCAAAATTCCTCCACATCAAATGTTGCCATTTTAGCCTCTCTGATCAAGAACACGACACGTGACAAAACAAACCAATCTGGGGATACAACCACAAACCCACAGATTCAAAGCTAAGTTATAACAACAACGATCCTCCACGAGTTGGCGTCCAAGATCACGGGCTTACTACACAATAGTCCCCCGCGGAGCTCACTTCTTCCTACACTTTAAATCCCCCACTCACGTAACTGCGCGTCTCAAATCAAAATGCCCGTTGCGGCCGAACAATCCACTCAAAATTCACCTCGAGAAGACATGGCACAATACAACCTGAATAATACTACGTTCGTCACACCGCGTACGCGCCTGACACGATTAACAAACACTGATTCACTACCACTACACTCTGCTTGGAGATGTTTCTCCCACGCAAACAACTGTTTTGGCGAGAGCTCCGGTACTGAGTGCAACTAATTTGCACCGAGGTCAGAGCCCCTTTGACGAGCTGAATACAACTCCGGTAGCACCCCTCTCTCGCAAACAGTAATGTTTGTGTGTAGCTAACGCTAATGCTATGGCTAGCTAGACCGGCGAATTTTATCGCTAGTCTAGGCCACTAAAGTTGTTCAGATCCCGGACGAGCCCCCAATAAATGTTACGACTCCACTACGGGTGTGTGGATGTGATGCAGTGTGTGTGTGATATGGTGCATGGCTGGACCTTTCTGAGGAGCGAGGAAGGAGTACTCACGGTCGCGAACTGGAACGGGACCGGACTCCAGACCTTCACTTCTTCCTCATCACACACAGGCGTTCGCGGCGAGCCCAAGCACGAGGGGTTGCTTCGCCTCGGTGGCTCAGCGTTCAGGTTTTATTAAAAGCTTCTTTTAATCGAGCGTAGGTGAGAAACTAAATCATAACACAAAACCAGAAACGAAAACGGGGGAGACGACGTTGCTACGGTCTTCTCGTTTCTGCTCCTCGTTGTCCGTCTTCTCTCTCGTCTTCTCCACCCACAGGTGAACGGCATCACTTAATGCATACGCACGCCCCCAGGAACCCCAACCCCGCCTCTTTCAGTCCAGCCAGTGAAAGACGTGCCTGAGTGGGTGTGACGTAGGTGTGTGTACACTGTGTGTCTCATTCATAACATCAGCCTGCCCATGCCACCACATCCCGCTATTCCGACATGTTTCTATTTAGACATGCCACTATTCCGACATCCCTCTCTAGACATACCGGTAATCCGACACTTTTGGCTTTTATTCTGACACATCTGTTTTTTCTCTTTTTCTTTCTTTCTTTTTTTCTTTTTCTTTTTTTTTTTTTACAGCTGCGATACCCAGGCGCGTCTCTATCTTTTTTTTCTTTTCAGCATGCCTATCACCAGGGAGTGATGTTCTTAATCTCAACAATTAATCTACTAAGTCTCACACAAAACTGACATGATAAACAAACAGAACTATGTTGCAGTTTGTGTTTTTAAGTGAACCTGTCACCTTCAGCACCATGGACAGCGCCGCGGATGAGCCGCGGAGAAGCAGCAGCTGTGAGCGTCTGGGGCCTGGTGGCCAAAGTTGAAAAATTGTTGCAATGGGGGCGGTGTTTAGCTCAGTTGGTAGAGCACCCGCCCCATGTGCAGAGGCTGTCGTCCTCGCTGCAGGTGGCCCCGGTTCAAATCCCGCGTCGGATGGCTATACTGCATGTCATTCCCCCCCCATATCTGCCTCCCATTTTCTGTCACACTCTCAACTGTCCTATCAATAAAGGCATGAAAAGCCAAAAAATATACTTTAAAAAAAATTGTTGCAATGACAAAAAAATGATAGATTATAATTAGTGGTTGCTGTTCCCTGCTGCTCCTTTGTTTTCCTATTATATTGGTGTCAGACGAGCCTCTGTATTGTATCTGATACAAACACAGCGCACCGTCTCTCTCTCTCTCACACGTGCGCACACACACCACACGCACCGCTGTCCGTGGTGCTGTGACACTCGGTCCCTGGACCGTCGACTACACGACGAGGGGACTTTACGTTTTCATTCTCCATAAACACTCGTTAATTAACAGCACACACTCATATGACATGACATTTCCGCGCGCCGCCACGTCTGCTCATAGCGCAGCAACGCTCCGAGACATGACACAGCGCCCGGTTCCTCTCAGCCAGCCTATCCAGCTGTCTATGAGCTGAACCTTATCAACTCGGTAACTCAACCCCAGCTTGTCTTACTGTCAATCTGTGAATGCAGACGCACAAAGGGCGGATTCAAGGCAGCAGAAAGATCATTAACAGAGCACCGACACGTCAGAGAAGCGAGGTGAGCGCAGTGCAGTGCACACCTTATTACTCCTGCAGAAGAAAGAAAAAAAAGAAGCCTGTGGTCCGACCTGACCCGAGTTATTGAATGTTTACGTTTATTTATAAGAAGTTTGGTGCTGATTAAACTTGTAAATGAATGCTGTTCTGGATCCGATTCTTTCCTTACAGTGGCCTACATTATGATTCCTACATGTAACAGTGGCCAAACAGCGTCGCCGCCGTGATTGACACAGCACGTTGGCCAATCAGGGCCTGAAAACATCACCTGCATTGTTGCACTCTTCTCCATCTACTCACCATTGACAGCCGACTATAATCCCAACAACTCTAAGCACTGCAACCTTTTATTTGAGCACTGTAGCACTTTATCATATGGTATGTTGTTGTTGTCTGTGTTTCTTATTCCATCTTAGCACAACTCCAACAAAAACCTTGTACTGGTTCTTGCATTGCTGCACCCCCATCTCACCTACTCATCCCTGACAGTTTCCTATTGCGCACTGTAACACTTTATTATACTGTAATACTTTTTACCATACTGTACTACTTTTGGTTTCGCTGTGTTCTCAATCCATCCCAGCACAACTCCATCAAGAAACCCTGCTCTGGTTTGCATTGTTGCATTTTCATCCATTGTATCCACCCATCCAGAAATCTTTTTTTTCTCTCTCTCTTGTTTCTTCCTTCTATAGTTGTATAATGCTAATTGCCTCTCTCTGCAGTTCTTTTTTTTGTTTGATTTGTTGTTATTGGTCTGTTTGTTTTTGTCTCTTTTTTCCCTCTCTCTCTCTTTTTCTGTTTGTTGGACAACTGTGTGCATTCCCTGTTTTATGAATCTTGTTGTATGTTCATGTGTCTATTATTGGCTTTTAACACCTGCCAGGAGGACTACAGTGTGATACTAGCCGTTGGCTAAAACTGGCACTTTTACATTATATGTTCATCAATGTGCATTGTCCGCTTGAAATAAACAGATAAATAAATAATAAAGAAAGAAATGGCGGAGCGTCAAACAGCGGCGTAAAAACAGCAGTAAGGGAAGTTCTAAATGAAATACCATCAATTACAGAACTTAAACTAGAGCAAGAGTCGGCGCTTGTTGAGTTTCTGGGAGGAAAAGACGTTATCGCTGTTCTTCTTCAGTCCCTGATTGGCTAACGTGCTGTGTCAATCACAGCACGTTAGCCAATCAGGGACTGATTAGCTCGGTAGGCGGAGTGTTTCGGTGAAACGCTTACAACGGGTATGAGGCCAGACTCCCCCTGAGAAATGAATTAAATGCATTTCAGGGGGAGGCTGGTTTACGAGGCTACTGATAACACACTCTGGACTTCATCAGTTTTTTTTCCTGTTTTTTTAATGGCCCGCCCTGATCCACACTGCAAATAAAGTAAAGATTTCTTGACCCGTCCTCCCCCATCTCACCCTGCCCCGCATCACTAATGTAGAAGATCATTTACTTGAATGATGCGAAGCCTGCAGAGCTAGTTCAGGCAGACAACTCAAGCTGTACCCATCCTGATCAGCTGATCAGTCACATGCCCTCCTCCTCCAAATAGGGCGGGATACTACTACAAGGTCCTGCAGAGATCGGCCTCTGTGATGAGCTTTGTATCATGGCAGAAGGTCACACACACACACACACACATGCAGGCACACACACACACACACACACACACACACACACACACACACACACACACACACACACACACACACACACACACACACACAGCTGAAAGAAGAGACAGTGTTCAGTGACGAACTGGTTCTTTATTGAGACAGATCTGAGGACAGTGAGTGATGATGAGGACATGAAGATGAGCTGCAGAGACACTGGTCATCAGTGGGAGACTACAGATGACTGCAGAAGAAAAATAGCTAATGGCTAATTCTGGCGCATTTAGAGTAAAGTTAATGTGCACTGTCCCTGTTTTCAATTATTAAACTTATTTAAAAAAAAAAAAATCAGAACTCATGCACAGTGGTGACATAAGCAGTGACATCATCAAATTCTTCATCCAATCCCTGAGCTCCCCCAACAGACCGTTTAATCTCCATGGAGACGGCTGCTTTGTCCCTGCTGCAGTAGATGGAAAGCATCAGACCAGTGGAGACGATGAACGGACAGAAGACCAGGAGGTGGACGAGGAGATGGACCAGAGAGAGAGGAGGAGGAGGAGGAGCAAGAGGAGGAGGAGGAGGAGGAGGAGGAGGAGGAGGGGATGAAGGAGGAGGAGGAAGAAGAGGAGATGAGGGAGTAGTAGTAGTAGTAGTAGGAGTAGTAGGAGGAGGATCTGTGGAGACAGGAGCAGAACCTGGTTCAGTGCAGTGATCAGTCTCTCATATCTTTAAAGTGTCATAGAAACAGGAAGTGATGTCATCGTCCTGACCTCTGACCCTCAGCCAGCTCTTAGGAGACTGTGCAGATACAACAGTAGAACAGGAGTAGAAAGCTTCATGAGACCGTTGGACTCCACTGAGCTTCAGTTCACTGACAGGTCCAGATCCAAGTCTGGTTCCATTCTTGTAGAAAATGGCCTCTTCTGTCTTCTCTCTACTGTTTCCTGTTTTAGATCTGCAGCTCAGAGTGACATCACTTCCTGTCACCACAGGAAGGGCAGGAATCTCCAGGATCACCTGACCTGTAACAGCTGAGTCACAGACAGAGTTACAGCTACAGACCAGAGTCACAGACAGAGTTACAGCTACAGACCAGAGTCACAGACAGACAGAGTTACAGCTACAGACCAGAGTCACAGACAGACAGAGTTACAGCTACAGACCAGAGTCACAGACAGAGTTACAGCTACAGACCAGAGTCACAGACAGAGTTACAGCTACAGACCAGAGTCACAGACAGACAGAGTTACAGCTACAGACCAGAGTCACAGACAGAGTTACAGCTACAGACCAGAGTCACAGACAGAGTTACAGCTACAGACCAGAGTCACAGACAGACAGAGTTACAGCTACAGACCAGAGTCACAGACAGAGTTACAGCTACAGACCAGAGTCACAGACAGAGTTACAGCTACAGACCAGAGTCACAGACAGACAGAGTTACAGCTACAGACCAGAGTCACAGACAGAGTTACAGCTACAGACCAGAGTCACAGACAGAGTTACAGCAACAGACCAGAGTCACAGACAGAGTTACAGCTACAGACCAGAGTCACAGACAGAGTTACAGCTACAGACCAGAGTCACAGACAGAGTTACAGCTACAGACCAGAGTCACAGACAGAGTTACAGCTACAGACCAGAGTCACAGACAGAGTTACAGCTACAGACCAGAGTCACAGACAGAGTTACAGCTACAGACCAGAGTCATAGACAGAGTTACAGCTACAGACCAGAGTCACAGACAGACAGAGTTACAGTTACAGACCAGAGTCACAGACAGAGTTACAGCTACAGACCAGAGTCACAGACAGAGTTACAGCTACAGACCAGAGTCACAGACAGAGTTACAGCTACAGACCAGAGTCACAGACAGAGTTACAGCTACAGACCAGAGTCACAGACAGAGTTACAGCAACAGACCAGAGTCACAGACAGAGTTACAGCTACAGACCAGAGTCACAGACAGACAGAGTTACAGCTACAGACCAGAGTCACAGACAGAGTTACAGCTACAGACCAGAGTCACAGACAGAGTTACAGCTACAGACCAGAGTCACAGACAGAGTTACAGCTACAGACCAGAGTCACAGACAGAGTTACAGCTACAGACCAGAGTCACAGACAGAGTTACAGCTACAGACCAGAGTCACAGACAGAGTTACAGACAGAGTTACAGCTACAGACCAGAGTCACAGACAGAGTTACAGTTACAGACCAGAGTCACAGACAGAGTTACAGCTACAGACCAGAGTCATAGACAGAGTTACAGCTACAGACCAGAGTCACAGACAGACAGAGTTACAGTTACAGACCAGAGTCACAGACAGAGTTACAGCTACAGACCAGAGTCACAGACAGAGTTACAGCTACAGACCAGAGTCACAGACAGAGTTACAGCTACAGACCAGAGTCACAGACAGACAGAGTTACAGCTACAGACCAGAGTCACAGACAGACAGAGTTACAGCTACAGACCAGAGTCACAGACAGAGTTACAGCTACAGACCAGAGTCACAGACAGAGTTACAGCTACAGACCAGAGTCACAGAGTTACAGCTACAGACCAGAGTCACAGACAGAGTTACAGCGACAGACCAGAGTCACAGACAGAGTTACAGCTACAGACCAGAGTCACAGACAGACAGAGTTACAGCTACAGACCAGAGTCACAGACAGACAGAGTTACAGCTACAGACCAGAGTCACAGACAGAGTTACAGCTCCAGACCAGAGTCACAGACAGACAGAGTTACAGCTACAGACCAGAGTCACAGACAGAGTTACAGCTACAGACCAGAGTCACAGACAGAGTTACAGCTACAGACCAGAGTCACAGACAGACAGAGTTACAGCTACAGACCAGAGTCACAGACAGAGTTACAGCTACAGACCAGAGTCACAGACAGAGTTACAGCTACAGACCAGAGTCACAGACAGAGTTACAGCTACAGACCAGAGTCACAGACAGAGTTACAGCTACAGACCAGAGTCACAGACAGAGTTACAGCTACAGACCAGAGTCACAGACAGAGTTACAGACAGAGTTACAGCTACAGACCAGAGTCACAGACAGAGTTACAGTTACAGACCAGAGTCACAGACAGAGTTACAGCTACAGACCAGAGTCACAGACAGAGTTACAGCTACAGACCAGAGTCACAGACAGACAGAGTTACAGCTACAGACCAGAGTCACAGACAGACAGAGTTACAGTTACAGACCAGAGTCACAGACAGAGTTACAGCTACAGACCAGAGTCACAGACAGAGTTACAGCTACAGACCAGAGTCACAGACAGAGTTACAGCTACAGACCAGAGTCACAGACAGACAGAGTTACAGCTACAGACCAGAGTCACAGACAGACAGAGTTACAGCTACAGACCAGAGTCACAGACAGAGTTACAGCTACAGACCAGAGTCACAGAGTTACAGCTACAGACCAGAGTCACAGACAGAGTTACAGCGACAGACCAGAGTCACAGACAGAGTTACAGCTACAGACCAGAGTCACAGACAGACAGAGTTACAGCTACAGACCAGAGTCACAGACAGACAGAGTTACAGCTACAGACCAGAGTCACAGACAGAGTTACAGCTCCAGACCAGAGTCACAGACAGACAGAGTTACAGCTACAGACCAGAGTCACAGACAGAGTTACAGCTACAGACCAGAGTCACAGACAGAGTTACAGCTACAGACCAGAGTCACAGACAGACAGAGTTACAGCTACAGACCAGAGTCACAGACAGACAGAGTTACAGCTACAGACCAGAGTCACAGACAGAGTTACAGCTCCAGACCAGAGTCACAGAGAGAGTTACAGCTACAGACCAGAGTCACAGACAGAGTTACAGCTACAGACCAGAGTCACAGACAGAGTTACAGCTACAGACCAGAGTCACAGACAGAGTTACAGACAGAGTTACAGCTACAGACCAGAGTCACAGACAGAGTTACAGCTACAGACCAGAGTCACAGACAGAGTTACAGCTACAGACCAGAGTCACAGACAGAGATACAGACAGAGTTACAGCTACAGACCAGAGTCACAGAGTTACAGCTACAGACCAGAGTCACAGACAGAGTTACAGCTACAGACCAGAGTCACAGACAGAGTTACAGCTACAGACCAGAGTCACAGACAGAGTTACAGCTACAGACCAGAGTCACAGACAGAGTTACAGCTACAGACCAGAGTCACAGACAGAGTTACAGCTACAGACCAGAGTCACAGACAGACAGAGTTACAGCTACAGACCAGAGTCACAGACAGAGTTACAGCTACAGACCAGAGTCACAGACAGAGTTACAGCTACAGACCAGAGTCACAGACAGACAGGGTTACAGCTACAGACCAGAGTCACAGACAGAGTTACAGCTACAGACCAGAGTCACAGACAGAGTTACAGACAGAGTTACAGCTACAGACCAGAGTCACAGACAGAGTTACAGCTACAGACCAGAGTCACAGACAGAGTTACAGCTACAGACCAGAGTCACAGACAGAGTTACAGCTACAGACCAGAGTCACAGACAGAGTTACAGCTCCAGACCAGAGTCACAGACAAACAGAGTTACAGCTACAGACCAGAGTCACAGACAGAGTTACAGCTACAGACCAGAGTCACAGACAGAGTCACAGACAGAGTTACAGCTACAGACCAGAGTCACAGACAGAGTTACAGCTCCAGACCAGAGTCACAGACAGACAGAGTTACAGCTACAGACCAGAGTCACAGACAGAGTTACAGCTACAGACCAGAGTCACAGACAGAGTTACAGACAGAGTTACAGCTACAGACCAGAGTCACAGACAGAGTTACAGCTACAGACCAGAGTCACAGACAGAGTTACAGCTACAGACCAGAGTCACAGACAGTTACAGCTACAGACCAGAGTCACAGACAGAGTTACAGCTACAGACCAGAGTCACAGACAGAGTTACAGACAGAGTTACAGCTACAGACCAGAGTCACAGACAGAGTTACAGCTACAGACCAGAGTCACAGACAGACAGAGTTACAGCTACAGACCAGAGTCACAGACAGAGTTACAGCTACAGACCAGAGTCACAGACAGAGTTACAGCTACAGACCAGAGTCACCGACAGACAGGGTTACAGCTACAGACCAGAGTCACAGACAGAGTTACAGCTACAGACCAGAGTCACAGACAGAGTTACAGACAGAGTTACAGCTACAGACCAGAGTCACAGACAGAGTTACAGCTACAGACCAGAGTCACAGACAGAGTTACAGCTACAGACCAGAGTCACAGACAGAGTTACAGACAGAGTTACAGCTACAGACCAGAGTCACAGACAGAGTTACAGCTACAGACCAGAGTCACAGACAGAGTTACAGCTACAGACCAGAGTCACAGACAGAGTTACAGCTACAGACCAGAGTCACAGACAGACAGAGTTACAGCTACAGACCAGAGTCACAGACAGAGTTACAGCTACAGACCAGAGTCACAGACAGACAGAGTTACAGCTACAGACCAGAGTCACAGACAGAGTTACAGCTACAGACCAGAGTCACAGACAGACAGAGTTACAGCTACAGACCAGAGTCACAGACAGAGTTACAGCTACAGACCAGAGTCACAGACAGAGTTACAGACAGAGTTACAGCTACAGACCAGAGTCACAGACAGAGTTACAGCTACAGACCAGAGTCACAGACAGAGTTACAGCTACAGACCAGAGTCACAGACAGAGTTACAGACAGAGTTACAGCTACAGACCAGAGTCACAGACAGAGTTACAGCTACAGACCAGAGTCACAGACAGAGTTACAGCTACAGACCAGAGTCACAGACAGAGTTACAGCTACAGACCAGAGTCACAGACAGAGTCACAGACAGAGTTACAGCTACAGACCAGAGTCACAGACAGACAGAGTTACAGCTACAGACCAGAGTCACAGACAGACAGAGTTACAGCTACAGACCAGAGTCACAGACAGAGTTACAGCTACAGACCAGAGTCACAGACAAACAGAGTTACAGCTACAGACCAGAGTCACAGACAGAGTTACAGCTACAGACCAGAGTCACAGACAGAGTTACAGACTGATCCTCTCACCTTTAGACACACTGATGTGGACCTGGAGACTCCTCTGTCACAGACAGACAGTCTCACAGCAGTACAGACCAGAGTCTGACAGGGACAGAGAGATTACAGCTACAGACCAGAGTCACAGGACAGAGTTACAGCTACAGACCAGTCTGTCACAGTCAGTCCTTACAGCTACAGACCAGAGTCCTCCAGTCTGTCCTCCTGTCAGACAGAGTCTACAGCTACAGACCAGAGTCACAGACTGTCTGTTACACCTACAGACTCAGAGTCACTCTCAGAAGAACAGCTACAGACCAGAGTCACAGACAGAGGACAGAGACAGCTACAGACCAGAGTAATCAAAACTTCATACTACTGTAGGTCTAGTTCAGTTTCCTATTTAAGTCAATAGATAACACTGTTATATTATGTTTTTCCCCAGTGGGGTTTAGAGTTCAGCTACAGACCTTCAGAGTCACAGACAGAGTTACAGCTACAGACCAGAGTTTCACAGACAGAGTTACAAACGATAAATGGCTCTCTGTAGTATATTCAAATATTTGGAATATTAACAGTTCATGGAGATGCAAAATGGTTTAGCTACAGACCAGAGTCACAGGCAACAAGTTACAGCTCAGACCAGAGTCACAGATCAGACAGAGTTACAGCTACAGACCAGAGTCACAGACAGAGTTACAGCTAAAGACCAGAGTCACAGAACAGAGTTACAGCTGACTGCTTTCAGACCAGAGTCACAAACAGATTAAAGTTAACATAGTCCACTCAGACAGCTGTCACAGACTCAGAGTTACAGCTACAGACCAGGTGCACAGACTGTAGAGTTAAAGACAATTACAGACCAGCTAACGTTAGTTGTCAATATGAGACCAGAGTCACAAACAAAGAGTTACAGCTACAGACCAGAGTCACAGACAGAGTTACAGCCCCCCTACAGACCAGGTAGTCACAGACAGACAGAGTTACAGTCTAAAGACCAGTTGTTTACCTGAAGTTTACAGCTACAGACCAGAGTTCAGACAGAGTTACAGCTACAGACCAGCAGAGCAGACAGAGTTACAGCTACAGACCAAGTGAAGACAGATCTACAGCTATTGCAGACCAGAGTATCAACATGTAAATAACAGACCAGAGTATCACTGTAGGCTCAAGTGCACAGAATAGAGTTAATTGAGCAATAACAGACCAGATTTTTGTCTGGTAAAAAGCAGCATTGCAGAGTGCTGTGCTACAGCTATTGTCAATGACAATAAATTCAGATGTTACAAAGCAGAATAATCATGTTAAATAACTGACTCACTATCAATCAAAAATGATTGTGATTCTGATTTTTGCCACAGATAGAGTATAGAGAGAGACAGAGATATGTCTGGGTGGTGAGAACAGAAAAACAAGTGTCAGGATCAAAATGTTAGTACACAAACAGATGTTGCCTAATGTTTTAGACCAGAGTCACAAGACAGAGTTAAAGCTCAATTCAGACCAGAGTCAATATAATCAGATCTGATTGTTACAGCTACAGACCAGAGTCACAGACAGAGTTACAGCTACAGACCAGAGTCCCACAGACAGAGAGCTACAGACCAGAGTCTACAGACAGGTTACAGCTACAGACCAGAGTCACAGACAGAAGAGTTACAGCTACAGACCAGAGTCACAGACAGAGTTACAGCTACAGACCAGAGTCACAGAGTCAGAGAATAACAGCCACCAGACCAGTTTAGTATCCATAATGACAGAGTTACAAATACAGACCAGAGTCAATCAGACCCATGCCGGAGGAAACTGCTTACAGCTACAGACCAGGGTCTCAGACTACAGAGTTACAGCTAGACCAGAGTCACAGACAGAGTTACAGCCAATTATCTTTGACCAGAGATAATACAGGTCAGACCAGAGTTGCAGACCACTAGAAACTACAGACCCACAGTGCACAGACAGAGTTACAGCTACAGACCAAAGTCACAGACCCACTTGTTACAGCAGCACCAGAACCAGATCCTCTGTTGTCAATAGAGCGGGCAGACAGAGTTACAGCTACAGACCAGAGTCACAGACAGAGTTACAGCTACAGACCAGAGCTGCACAGACACCAGAGTTTACAGCTACAGACCAGAGTCACAGACAGAGTTACAGCTACAGACCAGAGAAGCGCCAGTTGTTACAGGTGATGCAGACCAGAGTCCCTTTACAGTCAGACCGTCTGTCACTGGACTGCGCTACAGACCAGAGTCACAGACAGAGTTACAGCTACAGACCAGAACTGTCACAAATGTCTAACAGCCTACAGAAACCAGAGTCACAGACTGAAGGCACAGCTAAGACCAGAGTCACAAGACCCCAGAAGTTAAGCTAAAGACCAGAGTTAATCAGTCAAAGTTATATTGCTTAAGACCAGAGTCACATCCCTAATTAGAAATGACTAGGAAAGTTACAGCTACAGACCAGAGTCACAGACAGAGTTACAGCTACAGACCAGAGTCATAGCAATAACTTACAGCTTTATTAGACCAGAGTCACAAACAGACAGAGTTCTCAGCTAAACAGACCAGAGTCACAGACAGAGTTTTTTCAGCTGGCCCTCGACGAGTTGAGTTTGAGACCCCTGATTTACAGCTACAGACCAGAGTCACAACCAACAAAGTTACATCTTTTCAGACCAGAGTCACAGACAGAGTTTCAAAAACAATTAACTCATTGAGTCCAGCCATTTTCAGAAAAGAGAGCTCCATACTGCACAGCCATTTTTGAGTTTTGACAGCTAACTGACAAGAGTCACAGACAGAGTTTTATGAGCTACATGACCAAGTAAACATCTCTAAAGAAAGTGTAGACTTTCAGCTTTCACCAGAGTCAAAGACAGTTTGTTTCAGCTACAGAAATCAGCAGTAGAGACAGAGGGTTACAGCTAAAGACCATAGTTTGACAGACAGAGTTACAGCTTTTTCTGACCAGAGTCACAGACAGACTTAACTTATTACTCCAGTTTTTTTTGTTCCAGTGACACAGACATCTGAATAGTTGTTACAGCTACAGACCAAAAACAACACTGACAAAGTTACAGCTAAAGACCAGAGTCACAGACAGCTTTTATAGCAGCTACAGACCAAAGTCAACATACAGAGATCTACAGCTTAAAACAGACCTCTTGTAGAACAGGACAGACCAGACCTCACAGACCCACTGAACCGCCTCACAGACTGCAGTTACAGTCTCCTCCTCCATATCTCTCTCACAGACAGAGTCTACAGCTACAGACCATGAGTCAGACAGAGTTACACAGACAGAGTTACAGCTACAGACCAGCCGTCACAGACAGAGTTACAGCTACAGACCAAGTCACAGACAGAGTTACAGCTGGCAGACCAGTAGTCAAACAGAGTTACAGCTACAGATCCAGAGTTGAACACACCGACCAGCAGACAGACAGAGTTACAGCTACAGACCAGAGTCACAGACAGACAGAGTTACAGCTACAGACCAGAGTTACAGACAGAGTTACAGACCTTCATTCAGACCTGTTGACACACTGATGTGGACCTGGTGGCTCTTCTCTCCTGAACTGGTCTCACACCAGTAAACTCCAGAGTCTGACTGGTTGAGAGATGAAATCAAGTAGGAGGAACCATTAAAGACCCCAAATCCTCCTGGACCATCACACTGATCCTCCTGTCCTCCTGTCTGTCCTCCAGTCTGTCCTCCTGTCTGTCCTCCAGTCTGTCCTCCAGTCTGTCCTCCAGTCTGTCCTCCTCTGGTCCTCTTCACTGTCTGGTGATCATCACCACAGCTCAGAGACACCTTCTCTCCAGAGAAGAACTGCTGGAGGTTTGGACGGACGTCCAGAGACTCTGAGGACAGAGAGAGAGAGACATAGTCCTTTTTTTTTATTTGTATATGTAACCAGGTTTGAAATGTACCTTTATTTTTATTTTGAAATCTCACCAAAATCCTGATTTTATACTAAAGGAAGTGAGTTTTATTATTTTTCAGTCTTATTTTGTAGTTTGGTTGAGAGACATGAAATTGGTACTGTTTCTTTAAGAGTTTGCCGTCAAGTTGAGTAGCATGTGTCTGCAGACCCAGAGACCGCAGATTCAGATTTCTGCTACAGTGCCCCCTGGTTTGTGTTATGCTAATGTTACTCGGAACATGGACGTGCAGACCCCGTAAAAAAAAGGTAGGCCTTATTGAACCTTAATCACATCGTTTGTTTCAATGTCATAAAAGTTTTTGTTGAAAATGCATCTGCAGCGTAATGAACGTTTGACTTATAATAGAAGCTACTACAATTAGCCTTATGCACATCAAATGCTAACCAAGCTTAGCATTTTTCTGCTAGAAGCTCTTGTGGCATTTTGTTTTTAATGAAACTGAAACTGTTAATAGGCTGCATTGAATTAAACAAAAATAAAACTAAGTAGCCTAGGTCGTGGCACTGCCACTGTTAGACTCACATACTGTAGGGGGGCGATCCCCATTCCGAAGGACCGCCATTCTGACGGGTCGCTGTTCCGAATGTGGTTTCACTTCCTTCGCGGCTTGACACGATCGTGCCCCGGGGACAGGCAATGTAGAAAGGAGTTGGTTAAGTTTAGTAAAATAATCAGGTAGAGGCCAAGATGGCAAGATGGTCTCCGCTAATATGCAGCTTCTCCAGGAGTTGAACCCTGATCTTCCACGTTGAGGTTGGATGCTCTCACGCCATGATGTGTCTACCCAGTGTGGCTTTCCCACTGATCCGACCATAGACTGTAAAAAGAATGGACGTAGCATCCGTGACGTCACCCATTGGTTTTGTGCAGTCGTTTTTGTGCCTCAAATATGGCGGTTTGAACAGCGCCATGTTGGATTGGCCGGCCGAGAACCCGCCCACTGGCCTCGAAGCAGCCTGTCTCTGTGCCGCTCCGGACCTGTAGCTGAACGTTTCCGCGCCCTGATTGGCCAGAATCTAATCCTAATAACAGTAAAACGGTGGCGTTAAAAAAAAATTCACCCCCCTCAGAGTGTGTACGGGGGTAGAAACTATCGATTGAGACCAAAATAATAAGATGTACCAGGCTGTAAATATGTTTTTTAAGCTGTAAAGTCTGCGATTTTAACATGGGGGTCTATGGAGAGTTGCTCCTTCTGGAGCTGCTGCCCCCACAGGAATCGGCGGGGATTGCAGTTTTTTGAACACGGAAGTGAGCTTCACTTCTCAGACCGACAACTGCCCCCTTGGATCCGACACATTAAAGTAAACGTAGTGGCGACCCTTTGGAATGGCACCCTGGAACCCGTAATGTAAGTGCAACTTTATGCTACAACGTGTTGTTTTTATTGATGTTTGTATTTTTTTCTCCAGACGAATTGCTCACCAAATTGAACCGGTCTCTGGACAGAGGGGACAGGACATCACCCTGTAAGTATAAATAGGCTTCATGATTTGTGTGTGTGGGGGGGGGATTGACTATTGCCTGTAATGTCCACTTATTGTTATTGATTTTAGGGCTTGCCTCGCCAGACATATGGGAACGACTGTGGAATTTTTTTCTCATGGTAAGGGTTCTTGTGAAAGTACAGGCTTACGCACTGCAGGCATCAGTCAACAATGATGGTTCTTCTTTTACAGTTTTTATCATTTTGTCTGTTTTCAGTTAAGTGGACGAGTTCTGCAGGAGGCAGATGAGGAAAGAAGGAGCACTGCTGTAAAGTGCATACTGTATATAATATAAAGTATTTGTGAAAGCCTGTGCAAGACACACCCGTTACATATATATTTGCTTCTGTGAGTTGTATTTGATGAAATTTTAACTGAATTGATTTGAGTCAGAGAGACACTGAAAGAGAGAGAGAATTTTGTAGATCTAAAAAGGCTTTTGACAATATTTGGCACTACAGACTATTGTTACAACTTCTCCAATATGGAATTGGGGGTCAAATTTATGATCGAAGAGTCTGGCAGAGATCTCAGTGCATCTGGCAGCTTTAACAAAGCAATAAATTCCCTCACAGAAAAGGCATGCAGGGCCGACTCCGGCATCAAAAGTTCACTAGATAAATTCAATCCTCCAGTTACAATTTGGCTAAAGCTATTCAACATGTATGGAACTGAAGTGTGAAGCCTAATGACCCAGAGGCACACCTCATGGAAGTATTTGTGTTTATTTGTTTGCAATTGTGGATTTGTTGGAATGATTTTGATTGTGAAAATAAAAAATAAATAAAATCAAAAAGATAGAGAGACACTGACAGACAGCACCAGTTTTCTGTCTCACCTTCAGAAAGAGTCGGTCCAGACAGCAGCAGCACACACACACCTGTAACAGAAGGTCAGAGGTCAGTGGAGGTCAGAGGTCAGAGGTCAACTGATGTGTCACCAGTCGATTTTTCCTGCCAGTGCTGTGCTGTGTTTTGCACCAAACTATTTAAATCTGTTTATGGGAGTATGGGAAGAAACGTTTGTTTACTCTGACCTTAATGTTTTTTTGAATAAAATCATTTGGTGGGGAAGATATACTGATATCATTTTACTCTGGTCAGGTTCAAAAACTGAACTTCTTTCATTTCATTCATATTTGAAGGGTTACCTTTAAACCCTAACCCTAACCCTGCAATTAAACAAATTGTCAAAAGCAATTGGGACATTTTGAAAAGTGATAGTGTTCTTAGAGAAGCTCCTCCAGATTCTCCGAGCAGATAGTTTTCATCCTCCTTGATTAAAGCTCCTACTCTTAAAGAAAACTTGTTAAGTCCAGTCATCTCCCTCCTGTATCACAGAAAACCTCACTTTCAACCTTTTAATATTTTTTCACAGGTGTGGACATAGAAATCCGTGGTCAGTTTTTCCTAATAACGTCTGATAAATTGTTCCACTTTTTTACTGAGGAGTGCAAGCCATGACATAAATGCATCATTAGAGGCTTAGCCGGGGAGCTGAGCTCATCGGCCGGGCAGCTTCTCTGTCCTCCTCCCTAACCAACCAACTTGCCGAGAACTTTCTTTTCCTTTTTTCAATGTTATCCTCCATAATGTCCGAGTCACATTAAGAAAAACCTTTTTGAACACATGAACGATAACAATGTCCAGTTGTGACTCTTTAGTATTTATACTTTCAGTTGTTAATACAATAAGAGCTGCTGCTCTGTGATTGGTCAAAATCTACCGTCACGGATAGATTCTTTGCAGGCTGAAAACAGAGCCTAGGGGAGACGAAGACATCTGATCTTTTCTCACATCACTTCATTTACATTATCCTCAAGGTTATTGTGTAAGTTTTTGCCTAATACTGTCAAAAAAAAGCTGCCTACCTAGCCTTTAACAGATAATATTCCTTTTGGTCAGTTCCAGAGACTTAAACGTACCGTAGATGACCAAATAGTCGCCCGCGTGCAAATACCCGCCTGTGCTCTAATAGCCGCCGGGGTCCGAGCTCATTTGGCAGAATAAACGCCGGTTCAATTAAATGCCCGGGCGATTAAGTGTTTACTATAGTCATGCACAGAAAAAATTTTAAAAAAGTTTTTCTCAACAGCGACTCCAACCTCTGTCAGTCAGCCCCTCCTCTCGCTCGCTCTCTCGCATGCAGGCGGACACAGACACACACACAAACACCGGTGCGCTAGCGGGACAGGTCGCGCTGGACGACAAAGACAAATGGATAAATACGCTCATGTACAGTGTTGAAATTACCGCGATCGGTAATACCGCGAAACGTTCAAATAATACGAATAAGGGCTGCTGCTCTGTGATTGGTCAAAATCTACCGTCATGGGTAGATTCTTTGCAGGCTGAAACCAGAGCCTAGGGGAGACGCAGACGTCTGATCTTTTTTCACATCACTTCATTTACATTATCCCCAAGGTTAGTGTGTAGGTTTTTGCCTAATACTGTCAAAAAAAAGCTGCCACCCTCGCCTTTAAGGCAAGGGGATATCAACATAAAACTATATTCAGAGCTTACAACAAAGCAAAATGTCTCCCTAGAGAACTGTTAGCCCCTAAACAGAAAGAAGAAAACAATTCTGATCAGGTATATTTTGTGACACAATACAGTGACCATGCAAATGCAATTAAACAAATTGTCAAAAGCAATTGGGACATTTTGAAAAGTGATAGTGTTCTAAGAGAAGCTCTTCCAGATTCTCCGACTATTAGCTTCAGAAGAGCTCCTACTCTGAAAGACAAACTCCCTCCTGTATCACAGAAAACCTGGCTTTCAACCTTAAAAGGTTATCACAGGTGTGGACATAGAAATCACTGTAGCAATATGATAAATGCCAATTATTTTACTGATGTGGCATCTGGTCATACATTTGACATAAATAAATTTATGTTGTTTACAGACTTGAGTGCCCTTGTGGACGCTTCTACATTGGGAGAACAAAGCGTAAATTGAAGGCAAGATTGGCAGAACATAAGCATGCCATTAGAACTGGTAACCCACAGTAGCCCTGTACCGCTGTCCATTATAAAGATGTAAGCCATGAACATATTGATGACTCTATCAGTGGAGGAGATAGACTCAAAAGACTCCTGCAAAGAGAGTCATTCTGGATATATACATTAAAGGCCACTCATTATCCAGGGTTGAATGGAGAACTCGACTTTTCTCCTTCTCTGTGAGTGTACTTTGTGACTATTGGTGTGTTTTGCTGTCCTTTAAGATTGACTCTGATGACGGTTCCTCAGTCTCTTGTTAGGCTCAACATTTATATTGTATGCATTTTTGATTTGTTGAATTGACTATGTAATGCTTAAATGTACAATGTTGATTTATTGACTTTGTGATTTTATTTATTTTTCCTGCTGTACAGAGTCTCTCACCCTCTGCTCTGTCATTGGCAGGTCCTGCTGTTCAGGTCATGTGACCTCCTACCTGATCACACTGAGCAGCTGTCTGTAATGACCTATTTAACAGTGAATTGAGCTGTCTGACAAACATTTCACTCTTGTCCTGATGAAGGCCAGTTTGGCTGAAAGCGTAGACACGCTTTTAATAGATAAGCCATGTATCAATAAAGGCATTTTAAGTAAATTTACCCTCACGAGTGCCTCAGTTCTCTGTTTGCAACAGTGCTGTGTCTCATTTCAAATACTTCCATGAGTACACTGTAATGCAGTATACTATGCATACTGATGTAGTGCACAAACTTCAACGTTTAGTGTCGTTTCTCACTTAACAGAACTAACAATCGCAACAGTTGCCAATGTTTTCTTTTTGTTCTTTTTGTTTTCTTTTTCTTTTGTTATTTTAATTAGCAATAATGAAGCATCGGGAGCGTTTCAGCGTCCGGAAGTCATTCATTTTCAACGGAGACTGGTGTCGAGTGGAATTGAGGAATGTCGAGGCGCAAAGAAGCGTCAAGAGTGTCAAATTAGAAGTTGAGAGAAGTTCAACTTTATGCAAATGAGGAGCGTCACGGTGGCGGCGGTGGCGGCCAGTTGCAGACCGGGAGTCTCACAGTGGGAGAAATTAAGAGCGCCTGAGTGGACACATCGCCTGCGCTGCTTGAAAGTACCACCCTTTTGGCCGCCGCCGCTGGAGCTGAACAGAGCGTTGAAAGCGTGGTATGTTGATTTACACAGGTTATACACCACTATGTAGCAATGACGTCGTGAAGTCATTGAAGACTCAAATGTACACAACAGTACACTGCATTTTGACATACTTGAGAACTGAGACACACTATGTACTGGTACTCAAAATACTTACTTTGAGAATGGAAGTATTTGAATTGAGACATAGCACAGGCCTTACCATCTCAACAATACTAATTAATTCATTTAAAGGTTTAAAAGCCACAGAGGTAAAGTTTGTGGTCTGATGGAGCAGACTGATCATGTTAAGTTGATGAGGTTTTCCCTCATGAGGTCTTCCCAGGAAATGATTTCATAAAGCTGAGTGAGTGACAGGTATTTACATCGTAAATAAATGTAATGATCATATCAATAATCGGTAACACTTTACTTGACACCACCGTCATAAGAGTGTCATGACACTGTCATAAGAGTGTCATGACACAGTCATAAACGTGTCATAAACATTATGTCAATGTCATTAAACATTTATGACTGTTGTCATTTAGTGTCATTCGTTTTTGTAATGACAAGTTGACATTATTTTGGTTGTCTTGATTATGACACCTTGACATTAATCAAGGTGACATAACCAGAAGTCGTCTTTGTCATGACAACTTGACATTAACTTTGTTTGCGATGTCCTTATTATGACAACTTGACATTAATCAACCAGAAGTCATCTTTGTCATGACAACTTGACATTAAATTTTTTTGCGATGTCCTTATTATGACAACTTGACATTACTCAAAGTGACATCACCAGAAAATGTCTTTGTCATGACAACTTGACATTAATGAAATATTTTCTGTTTAGCTGACATAATTATGATTAATTAGATGTGCAAGGTTACTTAAAACTGACTGTCACGACACCATTATGACAGTGTAATGAAGAAATACTGTGAGCTCAAGTAAAGTGGTAGCATTTTTATTTGTCATTAACATATCATGAAGGATGAACTGACTGTCATGACACCGTTATGACAGTGTAATGAAGAAATTGTGATATCTCAAGTAAAGTGGTAGCATTTTTACTTGTCATTAACATATCATGAAGGATAAACTGACAGTCATGACACAATTATGACAATGTAATAAATATATTCGGTGACCCCCAAGTAAAGTGGTAGCATTTTTACTTGTCATTAACATATCATGAAGGATAAACTGACTGTCACAACATGATTATGACAATGTAATAATTTTTTCACATTTGACATAAAACAGAGATCAAACATTTTTGAAAGCTTGAAATGATACAAACCATTAGGCTATAATATGTAATAATGGTGTCTAAAAACTATTTTTTTTAAACTATTAAAAAAACAAAACATAAATAAATAAATAATTCAATTTCCAGGCAGAATTTTATGTCGAGGCATGCCTTGACCTCAGCTGCAGCGCTGCAGTTAGTCGGGACGTCTGCACTGGTTGTGTTCTGTGCACAATAACACGGGACCCAGGGTTGAGTGGTTAATACTTGTATGATGGTGACACAAAACCAAATGGATGTGAGTTCATCTTCTCCATAAAAGTCCTACCACAAAATAAAATACATTCAGCAAGTAGACTAGTAGCTACAGTACATGAAGGACGCATGACCACATGCACACCACACACGCACACACAAACACAAACACACACACACACACACACACACACACACACACACACACATTTTAAGGGAAAAATTTAAAACCTTTTCATTTTGCTCAAAACGTTCTTAAAACTGCTTCGACAGAAAACACCACAAACTCATCTCAAACTGTTTTATATTAACAATGTTTCATAAATTAACATTGAAACTCATCAAAACATTTTTGTAAACAGTCCTGTAATTACCTCAGTAGTCAGGAGCAGTGCAGACTGATAAGGAGACATGTTCATATCCCTGAACTTTCAAAATAAAAGTTTGGATTTGTAAAAATGAAAGAAATTTAAATCGTCAAAAATTGAACTATTGAATTACAGTAAACAAAAATCCCAATGTAGCAATATAATTCAAACTTTTGTGGATTTATTTTTGTATTTCTTTACTAGTCCAAGCTATTATTATGAAAGTTCGCGGATTTTTGTAGCCATCTCCCCCAGTCTTCCTCACTCCTCAGTCTGCACTGCTCCTGACTGACTGAGGTAATGTAGTCCAGGCTCCGAGACAAAAACGTTTTATTTGATGAGTTTCAACGCTAATTTATTGAAATATTGTTAATATAAAACAGTTTGGAGATGAGTTTGTGGTGTTTTCTGTTGAGTAGCATGTTTTAAGAACCGTTTTGAGCAGGAGAGAGAAAGTTGTTTTCCCGCGATTTTTCCGTGTGTGTGCGTGTGTGGTGTGCATGTGGTCATGCGTCCTTCATGTACTGTAGCTACTAGTCTACTTGCTGAATGAATTTTATTTTGTGGTAGGACTTTTATGGAGAAGATGAACTCACATCCATTTGGTTTTGTGTCACCATCATACAGGTATTAACCACTCAACCCTGGGTCCCGTGTTATTGTGCACAGAACACAACCAGTGCAGACGTCCCGACTAACTGCAGCGCTGCAGCTGAGGTCAAGACATGCCTTGACATAAAATTCTGCCTGGAAATTGAATTATTTATTTATGGGTTGTTTTTAATAGTTTAAAAAAATAGTTTTTAGACACCATTATTACATATTATAGCCTAATGGTTTGTATCATTTCAAGCATTCAAAAATGTTTGATCTCTGTTTTATGTCAAATGTGAAAAAATTATTACATTGTCATAATCATGTTGTGACAGTCAGTTCATCCTTCATGATATGTTAATGACAAGTAAAAATGCTACCACTTTACTTGGGGGTCACCGAATATATTTATTACATTGTCATAATTGTGTCATGACTGTCAGTTTATCCTTCATGATATGTTAATGACAAGTAAAAATGCTACCACTTTACTTGAGATATCACAATTTCTTCATTACACTGTCATAACGGTGTCATGACAGTCAGTTCATCCTTCATGATATGTTAATGACAAATAAAAATGCTACCACTTTACTTGAGCTCACAGTATTTCTTCATTACACTGTCATAATGGTGTCGTGACAGTCAGTTTTAAGTAACCTTGTACATCTAATTAATCATAATTATGTCAGCTAAACAGAAAATATTTCATTAATGTCAAGTTGTCATGACAAAGACATTTTCTGGTAATGTCACTTTAATTAATTCATTTTGTCATAATAAGGACATCGCAAAAAAATTTAATGTCAAGTTGTCATGACAAAGATGACTTCTGGTTGATTAATGTCAAGTTGTCATAATAAGGACATCGCAAACAAATTTAATGTCAAGTTGTCATGACAAAGACGACTTCTGGTTATGTCACCTTGATTAATGTCAAGGTGTCATAATCAAGACAACCAAAATAATATCAACTTGTCATTACAAAATCCAATGACACTTAATGACAACAGTCATAAATGTTTAATGACATTGACATAATGTTTATGACACGTTTATGACTGTGTCATGACACTCTTATGACAGTGTCATGACACTCTTATGACGGTGGTGTCAAGTAAAGTGTTACCCAATAATCACCATTAACCTACAACTGCACCGTTAAACCCACTAACAAAGCTTTCATGAACGCACAGCTTCCAGTCCAGAACACCGTTCACTGTCAGTGCCCAGAGGCATGATGGGAGGAGCCCAGAGCATGATGGGAGGTGACACTACGGTGCATATTCAGTGGCTGCATCACTCTGATAACCAGGAAGACAGAAACTCTTTGAGTGAATGTTCCAGGAGAGAAACTCTAATAGAAATGAATCGATGCTGTTTTCAACCCAGTATCATGTTGACTGAATCTCCTTGTTGTTTACATTCCACTTCCGAGTAGAAAACCAGCACGTAATTTGAATGGGAACAGTAGTAACGAATGAGAGTTTAGCTAAATATATCATATTTTTCACGCCCTGTCACTGTTTAGATAAATCTGAAATGATTGAAGAAATATTACTACTTGTGTGTGTGTTTTGTGTGTGTGTGTGTGTGTGTGTGTGTGTGTGTGTGTGTGTGTGTGTGTGTGTGTGTGTGTGTGTGTGTGTGTGTGTGTGTGTGTGTGTGTGTGTGTTTTGTGTTGCTATGTGTTGTATTTATTCCGTTTGGGGGAATCACAGTGTCTAGAAAGCATCAGTGGCTGCAGCTGACAGGGACAGCTAACGGTAGCTAAGCTAACGGCAGCTAAGCTAAAGGCAGTAGCTAAGCTAACATCAGGTCGTCAGCTGTTAAAACCCTCTCGTTGTCAGACACGACATGAAACTCCTCCAGTAGCTCAGTCATGTTGGAACTCAGATATCCGCTGGAGAATTTTTTTATGGACAGTTTATTGAGTATTAAAGTTAAACAGGTAGCTAACTGCTAGCCGGGCTAATCTATGATAACCATGACTAATTACTAAAATGTGCACACAGAAATAGTAATGTCCAATCATTGGTTTTATAGACTTTACAAACATCAGATTAGTCTAAACGGTGACATAGTGACATGAAAAAAAATATATATATATAGGCTATAGAAACTCTCGTCCGTTACTATTGTTGGAATGTTGGTTTTCTACCCGGAAGTAGTTGTAAACAACAAGGAGATTCGTCCTATTCCTATAAAACATCCATGGTCAGAGGTCAGTGAAGGTCAGAGGTCAGTGTGTTGACTCACCCATCAGCAGAGAGAGAGATGCAGTCTTCATTTTTGTCCTGGTAACGACTGACTGTTGGTCTGAGCTACAAAGCAACAACTTTAGTTTCACCCCTTCTGGTTTCTGATCACACCTCCTGTTAAAGTTGCTGGTGTCTCTGTCTCTGTCTTTGTGTCTCTCAATAAGCAACAATGCAGATGATGAAGTCCATCACTACCACACCACGATGAAACTTATTAAACCTTTTTCATTTTTGTTCAATTGACACCAAATTTGCTGCGACTGCATCATCAGACCGTCCTACACAAACTGACCATGTAGAATTTGATATTTTAAAAATTGAGCCGACGGTGCATGAAAACATTTGACTGTAAACAGTCCTGTAAACACATACCAGCCAGTTCTTGATAAAGACATGTTCAGTCTTCCTGGTTGATGAAGTTTGGCAAATATGAGAATTTTATCTCAAAATCTAAATGTTTGATTAAAGACAGGAGATCTATTAGGTTACGTTATAATTCCATAATTAAAGCAGCAAGCGGCGATGAACAGGCTCTCGCACCACGACCACCACTCCCATCTCCCCCCAGGTGGTCTTCTAAGCCCCCATGTGCAACCAGACGGGGCAGGTACGTTAAGGGGCGGTCCCTCATCACACCTGATCTGATCTGGTACAGGTACTAGGGCTAGTGGAAACATGCAAATAGCACGCCGTGCCGAGCCGAAGGGCGCTAGTGGAAACGCGCCATTAGTCAACAGTGTTGCGGGGTTTCCTCTCGGGATCTTTCATGTTCATGTCCACCTGCCTGCATGCTAATGATATGGGTTAGCATTGTCGCTATCCCTAGCACCGGGTAGCTATGGTGTAGCTCTGGTTTGCCTGCATTCTTTTTTTTTTTTTTGCTCCTCCCAACACTGGGTGACCATCAGGACAATGATTTAGGGTAAAAAAATGACCGGAATTCTCCTTTAAAACACACACCTGCAGACTGCAGACACCTGAGCACCCCCTTTATTATACAGAGTACAATGACAATAAAGTCTATTCTATTGAAACTGGTGAAAATTATCTTATTTTTGAGAATATTCACCAGTTTTTTTTATAAATGTTGAAGTGTTTTTGGAGGAATTGTTCTAGTTTTTTCAAGAAATTGACGCCATGGCCCTAATTTGAACGTACGCTGACAACAGAAGTATAGTTCCTCAGTCTGGCGGTCCGGTTCCAGGTCCGATCTGAGGGTTAGACGATGAGAGTCCAGCCACTCGGACCTCGTGGTGTAAAGACAGAGTTTTTACACTACGAGGGTGTGGGTGTCTGTGGTCACTTTATTTCTAGACTCAGTGTCAAACTGTCCTGTTGACAATAAACAACAACTTCTGTTTATCTGTTCTTCCTCTTTCTGAGAATCACTGACACCCTGATAAACACTAATACACACACTGATACAAACTCTGATAAACACCGATACACACTAATACACACACTGATACACACTAATACACACACTGATACACACTAATACACACTCTGATACACACCCTGATACACACCCTGAGGTGCCAAGCCAACAATTCACACCATCAGCACAAATTCACATGAATTTGCGTCTTTGCATCGACTTTATGTTTAAACTTGTCGTGAGAAAACGTCGCCTTGTGTTCGGTGTGAACGCTGTCGGAGGAAAGTTAGAGTCAAGGCTCAAAGAGGCCGATGGAGGCTTTCAAAGAGAACAACTCGATTATTATTATTATTATTATTATTATTATTATTATTATTATTTATTATTATTATTATTGTTATTAATGAGGAGCGATGAGTCCTGTCGTCCCTGTGTGGCATGAAGCTCTGGTTCAGAGGGTCGAGTGTGACTGAACCATGTTGTTGTTGTGTGGAGGGTTTGTGGTCACATTCTGTCTCTTCAGCCGTTTGATGCTGATAAATAAAAAGAGGAAGGAAACACTCAACCCCCCCCCTCTCACCCCCTTACCCTTCTCCTGCAGCGTCTTCAACTGTTGAACTGGTCTGAACCAGATTCACTGAGACACTCTGCTGTGCTAACTATGCTAACTCTGCTAATGAGAGTCCATCTTAACACTGCTGTTAACATTCCACCTTAAGAAACTAGACACCTTTATTAATACAGAGAGGAGGAAAGGAGAGGAGGAACAAGGAGGAAAGAGGAGAGGAGAAAGGGAAGGAGGAGAGGAGGGCAGGAGAGAGAAGGAGGAGAGGAAGAGGAGAGGAGAGAGGAGTGAAGGGGAGAAGGAGATGAGGAGAGAGGAGGAGGAAGGAGGAGAGGAGGAAATGAGGAGAGGAGTGAAGGGGAGAAGGAGAGAGAAGGAGGAGAGGAAGAGGAGGAGAGAGAAGGAAGGAGGAGATGAGGAGAGGAGAGAGGAGTGAAGGAGAGAAGGAAGGAGAGGAGGAGTGAAGGGGAGAAGGAGAGAGAAGGAGGAGAGGAAGAGGAGAGGAGGAGAAAGGAGAAGGAAGGAGGAGAGGAAGAGGAGAGGAGGAGAGAGGAGAAGGAAGGAGGAGAGGAAGAGGAGAGGAGAGGAGGAGAAAGGGAAGAAGGAGAGGAGAAAAGAGGAGGGAAGGAGAGAGAAGGAGGAGAGGAAGAGGAGAGGAAGAGGAGAGGAGGAAGCATCTCTCCGGTCTCATCTCTGCTCTGAACCAAGTGTAAAACAGTTCAGTGTCTCTTCATCTTCATAATCCCGTTTCTAAACTCATCTGGGCACCTGCTGTCTGACGTTAAAGGGACAGTGCAACATTTAGTCAGAGTCTCCATAACCCCTGTAGACCAACCTGCTGGTCTTTTGTTGTTGTTTGTTAACTACTGATGACATCCCATGTGACTTCACAACGCTATGAACTGTGGGTAATTTCCTTACAGCAGTGTTTTCCAACCTCAGGGTCACCAAGCTGAAATAGTAATTCTGTCTTCTTTGTACTTTAACTTTCTCGAAGATAAATCAAGTTCAAATAAAACGCAGTATGTAAAGTATCTGAGCTGGCGCGCCTTGATGGACGGGGTCGCCAGAAACTTGTGATGTCATAATGGGCCCACGAGCCGACAGAGACTGGGAACCACTGGGTTAAAGGCACAGTCAATAGGACAGAACTCACACTCACAGACTGCACCTGAACGCACCACAGTGAGTCCATAAGGAGTCGGACTGGAACTGGACCTTTGTGTTTTCTGAGGACTCGACCTTTGACCTTTAGCAGCCAAACTCTACTCATTGGTTCATTTATAATCTAAACGAGAACTCTCGTCTCTGTCTCTGCTTGTGTTTGTCTGTGTGTCTCTAGTTGTCCAGTTTCTCAGGGTGTTGGTGTCTGTGGTCACTTTATTTCTGAACTCGACGTGTCAAACTGTCCTGACAATAAACAACAACTTCTGTTTATCTGTTCTTCCTCTTTCTGAGAAACACTGACACCCTGATAAACACGATGCCCGCAGCATACTGCACACGTATGTACTGCCTACTGCATACTGTGTTAGTATGTACTGCCTACTACAGACTGAACGTGGGATTCATTCTGCTACTTCAGCAGGCCGACGCCGTTGGTTGTACAACAGGTGAAAAGCGGTTTTATTTCCCGCTCCAGCCTGTTGTTATGTAACTTTATTAAGTTTTAATATGTTTTCATGAGAGAAAGTAACTGTTAAGATCTCAAATACACAACCAGTTTATCCAAACGACGGCTGGTTAGAAGTTTGCTCCCATGTTTTTCTGAGAAAGACCGTGACATCACAGAGGCAGCAGCCGGTCTCCACAGCGACTGTGACATCACAGAGGCAGCAGCCGGTCTCCACAGCGACTGTGACATCACAGAGACAGCAGCCGGTCTCCACAGCGACCGTGACATCACAGAGACAGCAGCCGGCCGACCTCCGTCCTCACCCCGGGGGAGAAAACCATCACTAATGAACTTGCCCTCAGGTTGTAGAGGTTTACCTACTAGTACTACTACTAGTACTGCGTTAGTACTGTGTAGAGGTTTACCAGCGGCTGGTTAAAGTATTTCTAGGAGGTAAATGTTGGTGTCAGTGATGAACTCTAACAGCTGTATCAGCAGCATCAGTTAGTCTGGATGGAAGAGCAGCGCTGCCTCTACACAGTACTAACGCAGTACTAGTAGTAGTACTAGTAGTAGGACTAGTGAAGCTTCCTGTGTGTGTTGGACAGAAGAGCAGCGCTGCCTCGGCTCTGGAGCCACGGACACAAACCACCACCTTTACATCAACACATACATGGTTTACTATGAACCGACCAGTCTGCAGGAAGTTTTATTTAATAATCAGTAGTCGTACTGATTATTAAATAAATCTGGGAATTTTTTGCACACTACAGATTTTGCTTCTGTTTGCACACTGTGTACTAGATACTGCATTTGGCCAAATCAGTACATACTAGCAGGAGAGTATGAAGTTTAGAATACGGCCACTGATCAGGGGGCGGAGTCAGGTGACATCAGGACAGAGTGGGCGGAGTCAGGTGACATCAGGACACAGGGGGCGGAGTCAGGTGACATCAGGACAGGGGGCGGAGTCAGGTGACATCAGGACAGAGTGGGAGGAGTCAGGTGACATCAGGACAGGGGGCGGAGTCAGGTAGCAAACAGCTGATTTATTGTCTTGATTGTACAAACTCATGCAAAGCTTCACAGCAGCGACGACTCAAAAGTCAAAAACTCGTCAAACAACTCGTTAGGAACAAAGCTCATGCTCGGTCCAGGACGACGCCGTGGTTTCCACGACAACACGGCGTCGCTCGCTCTCTCTCTGCCTAAGAAAAAGCACACGGTAGAAAAAACAGAGGGACGGGCGTCATGGCCGCCGCCACCGCCGCCCGGTTAAAATACAGACTGACCTCTGACGTCATCGGAACAGGGACGACGTCATCGCGGTGACATCATCGTGATAAAACCAAACATGTTTCCTCCTGGAGCTTTATTGTGGAGGGGCGTCTACAGGAAGTGACGTCACTGTGACCGTGACGTCACTGTTCCGATGACGTCGTCCGTATCCGAGAGGTCGTCCGCCTTAAGACTTCACCTTACAGTCTGTGCAACACACACACTCACACACGCTCTCTCTCGCTCTCACACACACACACACACACACACACACACACACAGTTCATGCTGTAATAAATAAAAACATCCAGAAGCTTCTATAAACTCAACTGTAGAATATATATATATATTTATATATATATGTTTATATCTGTTTATATATGTGACTGTGTTTAAATATATCTGTAAGTAGCTTCGTTAGGCCCCGCCCCCTCCCCTCACCTGACCAGGTGAACGACAGCAGTGAATCATGGGAAGGAGGAGAGAACAGAGACACGAGCTCCTCCCGCCGCTCCCGCTCGGCGTTCCGCCCTGAGCGTCGTCTGCCAGGAGACCAGAGACCAGCTCCACAGGTATCCCAGCATGCACCTGGGTCAGTTCCTGTCTTGTCTGATTTTTTCTTTTTTGAAGTGACCCTTTAGCGGCCAAAGCTCTCTCTCCTGATTGGTTCAGTCTGAAACAAGATGGCGGCCGTCTCCTGCAGGACTCGGCTCAGGGTGAAACAGCGACGCCCAGTCAGGATGAAGAAGGAGGGAGCGACGTTTTCATACAGAGCTGCAGACGGACGGATACATTCACCCTGGAGAGCAGACCACGGAACGACAGAACGATGATAGATAGATAGATAGATAGATAGATAGATAGATAGATAGATAGATAGATAGATAGATAGATAGATAGATAGATAGATAGATAGATAGATAGATAGATAGATAGATAGAGGTGGAGGAGGCAGAGGAGGGGTAAGGCATCTCTCCGTCTCTCTGTCCTTCTCTCCATCAGTCCGTTTGGTTTCTGTCCCTTTAGTAGCTCAGTCCATCTTCTTCTGCTCCTCTTCTCCTCCTCTTCTCCTCCTGGTGATGGAGGGATGAGGAGGTGGAGGACAGACGGGGCAGTGTCTAAGTGGTCAGTCCTCTCCTCTCCAGCTCCCTGGTCTGTTTCAGCTCCTTGATCCTGAACACACACACAGTTACACACTGTTACACACAGTTACACACAGTTACACACTGTTACACACAGTTACACACATTTACACACTGTTACACACTGTTACACACTGGTATACTGCTGGGGGACACATCTGGTGACATGGAGATCTCTTCTCCTCTCTCCTCTTCTCTCCTCTCAGCTGCTAAAGGTCAAAAGTCTCCTCTCCTCTTTCCCTTTCTCCTCTCTCCTTCCCCTTCTCCTTCTTCACCCCCCCCCCCACTACTACTTCTCTCTGTTCAGTGATGACAGACTTTAGGCCTCAGTGGAAACAGCAACGACAACAACAAACCACAGGAACCTTTAGTTCCTGGAAACGTTGGGTTGAAACGTGGCTAATGAATCCGGTTCAGACCAGTTCAACCGTTAAAGGAGCTGCTGAAGCAGAGAGGAGGAGAGGAGGGGAGGAGGGGAGGAGGGGAGGAGGGGGGGGTGAGAGATCTGGTTGGAGACGTTTCCTTCCCCTTTTTATTTTATCTGCATCAAACAGCTGCAGAGACAGAATGTGAGAACTGCTGCTCAGTGGGTATCAGTGTGTACATCTGTGTGTATGTGTGTATCAGTGTGTGTCTGTGTGTACATGTGATAGTGTGTGTCAGTATGTATGTGTGTATCAGTGTGTATATCTGTGTGTACGTGTGATAGTGTGTGTCTGTGTGTACATGTGATAGTGTGTGTCAGTATGTATGTGTGTGTCAGTGTGTGTATGTGTGTATCAGTGTGATAGTGTGTCAGTGTGTGTCCCTCTTTAACCTCTATTTTAGTTCCGTTAGATCTCCAGGGCCGTTGACATCCACATCGTATCAAGTCAAACAGTCACATTAATCACAAAGATACACATCAAACATAATGTCTGAAGCCCTCTACACATGGGTTAGTATCACCTGGGGACGCCCCCCCCTACCCCCCCCGACCCCCCTCCCCTCCACGTCTGTGTTTCTTATGGTGCATTCCCTCGGGATAAGTGAAGTCAGTATTTTACACTAATTTACTGACATAAGGCTCCGGTGTGACGTCACAGCACCATAACATCGATGTGATGTCACAGCGCCGTAACATCGATGCGACGTCACAGCGCCGTAACATCGATGCGACGTCACGGCGCCGTAACATCGATGTGAGGTCATGGGAAGGTAACATCGATGTGACGTCACGGGAAGGTAACATCGATGTGACGTCACGGGAAGGTAACATCGATGTGAGGTCACGGGAAGGTAACATCGATGTGACGTCACGGGAAGGTAACATCGATGCGACGTCACGGCGCCGTAACCTTGATGCGACGCCACGGCGCCGTGATGCGACGCACGGCGATGTTACCTTCCCGTGACGTCACATCGATGTGACGTCACGGGAAGGTAACATCGATGCGACGTCACGGCGCCGTAACATCGATGCGACGTCACGGCGCCGTAACCTCGATGTGACGTCACGGGGAGGTAACATCGATGTGACGTCAGTGTGTCTGTCAGTGTGTTACCTGTGTCTGCAGCGCCTCAGGAACCTCATGATCTTCCTGGTTCTGTGTTGTGTGTCAGTGTGTGTCTGTGTTGTGTGTCTGTGTTGTGGTACCATGTTGTGCGTCAGTGTTGTGTGTCTGTCAGTGTGTTACCTGTGTCTGCAGCGCCTCAGGAACCTCATGATCTTCCTGGCTGCCTGGTCCTGTTTCTTCGTCAAGAATGACCCCCTGGAAACCAACAGACCATCAACACCTGCTGCTGCCCATCAATACATCATCAATACATCATCAATACATCATCAATACATCATCAATACATCATGAATAAGTCAATATGCTAATGAGGCTGACTTGATCTTGGCGCTGGCCCCGCCCCCTCCGCGCGGCGCCTGCTTCAGCCTCTCGTACTCCTTGTAGCTGCGGTAGTACTGCTGGATGAGCACGGCCGCCCTCCTGCTCTGCTGGAAGCGCTTCTGCTCGTAGTACGACCGGAACTTGGACTGGATCAAGATGGCCGCCTGCGTCATCTTCTTGTAGAGGGCGTACTGAGAGAGAGGGGAGGGGGTGGAGTCACGCCGTTAGAGTCCACACACATACAGTACACACACAGACAGACAGCTGAGGTGTGGAGAGAAAACCACTCAGATTGCTTTTCATTTGTCTCCTGATCGATAATCAATGGCTGATCAGAGAGGATCACAGTTGACAGGCGGCCAGCAGGGGGCGTGGCCTCTGTGACGGCCGCCATCTTGGTCAGACTCAAAGAGGAGGGGCCTGTGAGGAGCTCAGAGCTATGGTATCCCATTTTCTGTGTCCTATGTCCTAGTTCCTATGCCCTCTGTCCTGATTCCTAGTTCCTATGTCCTAGTTCCTATGCCCTCTGTCCTGAGTCCTAGTTCCTATATCCTAGTTCCTATGCCCTCTGTCCTGATTCCTAGTTCCTATGTTCTAGTTCCTATGCCCTCTGTCCTGATTCCTAGTTCTTATGTCCTAGTTCCTATGCCCTCTGTCCTGATTCCTAGTTCCTATATCCTAGTTCCTATGCCCTCTGTCCTGATTCCTAGTTCCTATGTCCTAGTTCCTATGCCCTCTGTCCTGATTCCTAGTTCCTATGTCCTAGTTCCTATGCCCTCTGTCCTGATTCCTAGTTCTTATGTCCTAGTTCCTATGCCCTCTGTCCTGATTCCTAGTTCCTATGTCCTAGTTCCTATGCCCTCTGTCCTGATTCCTATGTCCTAGTTCCTATGCCCTCTGTCCTGATTCCTAGTTCTTATGTCCTAGTTCCTATGCCCTCTGTCCTGATTCCTAGTTCCTATGTCCTAGTTCCTATGCCCTCTGTCCTGATTCCTAGTTCTTATGTCCTAGTTCCTATGCCCTCTGTCCTGATTCCTAGTTCCTATGTCCTAGTTCCTATGCCCTCTGTCCTGATTCCTATGTCCTAGTTCCTATGCCCTCTGTCCTGATTCCTAGTTCTTATGTCCTAGTTCCTATGCCCTCTGTCCTGATTCCTAGTTCCTATGTCCTAGTTCCTATGTCCTAGTTCCTATGCCCTCTGTCCTGATTCCTAGTTCCTATGTCCTAGTTCCTATGCCCTCTGTCCTGATTCCTATGTCCTAGTTCCTATGCCCTCTGTCCTGATTCCTAGTTCCTATGTCCTAGTTCCTATGCCCTCTGTCCTGATTCCTAGTTCCTATGTCCTAGTTCCTATGCCCTCTGTCCTGAGTCCTAGTTCCTATGTCCTAGTTCCTATGCCCTCTGTCCTGAGTCCTAGTTCCTAGTTTCTATTATGTCCTGTGTCTTGTGCTTGTCAGTCAAAGAGGCCACGCCCCCTCAGTCCTCCACACCTGTACTGTAGTGTGTAGTAAAGATGTGTCCAGGTGAGTTCACAAACAGTCGTCATGGAGACCAGAGCTGACAGTAAACATGAGGGACTGTCTCCCTCTAGTGGTCGGAGGAGGAACTGCAGGTCTATGACATCACTAACTGTAGCTCCGCCCTCTCAAGGCTTTTCACATGAGGTCAGAGGTCGGGATGGGACCATGTCTCACACACACAGACACACACTCACACACACACACAGCGGTGAACTGACTACACATCACTACAGCTACACGTCAGCCACATTACCTTCAGAGCTATCCATGTTAGCTAGCCAGAGAGAGAGAGACACAGCAGGTTAGTTCAGTGTTAGTGAAGCTGGACAACAACACACACTCACACTAACACACACACACACACGCACACACACACACACCTGCTTGTACTTCCTGTAGCACCTCTGGATGACGGCTGCAGCCATGTCCTGCTGCTCCTTTAGCCTCCGGCCCTGAGGGAGGACACAGAACAACAATCATCCATCACTACACTGCACTAAGCTGCACCACTACATGAGACATAAACCCTCCAACGGTCCGGCAGCGACAGAAATACACAAATACTTGTTCTGACACTGAAGACCGTTACTTTTTTAGCCAATTTACATCCAAATTAGGGCCAATGGCATGACATTTTGGAAATATTGTAGAGTAATTTCTGGAAAAAACTGATACAATTTCTCCCAAAATTTTTAAACTTTTCAAAAAAAAAAAAAAAAAAAAAATGAAAAGAAAAAAAGAAGAAAAAGAAAAGAAAAGAAAAAAAATTCTAGAAAAAATTGGTAAAACATCTAAAAAAAAAAATCTAGAAGAAACTGATCAAGTTTTTAAAAAAAAAAAGTTTTTTTTTTTTTAATTCTGGGAAAAGTGGTGAAATAATAATTTAAAAAAAGTTATGAAAAAAAATCTACAAAAAGTAGTCAAATTTCAAAATAAAAAGTGAAAAAATATCAATAATTAAAATGGTAAAAATTTTTGGGAAAAAAATAGTACAATTTCAAAAGCAGTTGTGGACCCTCTGGAGGGGAGGGGGCGGGGCCACAGTGTGTGTCTGTGTGGTTGTGACACCTTGTATCTCCTGAAGGCGTTCTGGATGATCCTCGCCGCCTCGTACAGCTCCCTCTGCTCGCCGTCCGTCAGCGTCAGCAGGGCGAAGTCTCGCTCCATCTTCCCATTGGCCGAGGCGTTCAGGAACTCCGCCCACGCCGCAGAGGAGGGTGGACGGAGCCTCTGGAGGGCCAGAGCGCTGAGCGGCGACGGGGGACACACACGCCTGCAAGCGAACGCACACACAGACACACACAGACACACACAGCATGTAAGTACTCACATACTCCAACTGGAAACAACACATAAACACTGTAAAACATCTAAAATCAACACAATAATGTATAAAAACAAAGCTAAATGCAACATAACAGACATATTTAGCATAACTTAGCATAACTTGATGTAAAGAGCCATGGTGGTTGATGTGTGTGTGTGTTACCTGGGCGGGGAGTGCGTGTGGGCGTCGACCGTGTCCAGGTAGGTGGCCAGCCAGGTGTCCTGGATGGCGGGGTTGTCTCGTCGCTCTCTGAGCGGTGACTCCGCCCCCCTGGGGAAATCCTCCTGTTTGATTCGCTCCGGAGTCGCCTCGATGATCTGCTCTGCCAGCGTCGCCATGTCAACCTGTGGCGGCGGCGGGTGGGGGGGGTGGAGGCAACAGGGGCAAGGTCAGTGTCCTGTCCTGTATCCTGTGTCCTTTATCTTGTGTCCTAATTTCTATGTCCTCCGTCTTGTGTCCTATGTCCTACATCCTGTGCCCTATGTCCTGCATCCTATGTCCAACATCCTACATCCTATGTCCTACATCCTACGTCCTACATCCTATGTCCTACATCCTGTGCCCTAGGTCCTGTATCCTGTGTCCTACATCCTATGTCCTACATCCTGTGCCCTAGGTCCTGTATCCTGTGTCCTACATCCTATGTCCTACATCCTGTGCCCTAGGTCCTGTATCCTGTGTCCTACATCCTATGTCCTACATCCTGTGCCCTAGGTCCTGTATCCTGTGTCCTACATCCTATGTCCTACATCCTGTGCCCTAGGTCCTGTATCCTGTGTCCTACATCCTATGTCCTACATCCTATGTCCTACATCCTGTGCCCTAGGTCCTGTATCCTGCGTCCTACATCCTATGTCCTGTGTCCTACATCCTACATCCTATGTCCTACATCCTACATCCTACATCCTATGTCCTACATCCTATGTCCTACATCCTACATCCTATGTCCTACATCCTATGTCCTACATCCTATGTCCTACATCCTACATCCTATGTCCTACATCCTATGTCCTACATCCTACATCCTATGTCCTACATCCTACATCCTACATCCTACATCCTATGTCCTACAGGTGTGTGTCTTGTACCTGCAGCACCTCCTCCTCCTCCTCTTCCTCCAGGTACTCCTCCCCCCCGCCTTCGTTCTCGGCGTTCTCGCTGTAGCTCAGCAGCTGTTCCTCCAGCGTCGCCGCGGTGACGGCGTGCGCCCGCCGCCCGGCCGGCGTGTGTGTGTAGGAGTGTGTGTGGCCGGGGGCGGAGCTCTCGTAGTCCATGAGGTAGAGCGGAGAGTCGGTGGAGCCTCTGGGATTCAAACCTGCGATCGTCAGGACAGACAGAGAGGAGGAGTCAGGACGCAGCGGCGCCAACCAGGACCTCACATGACCCGTTGGTTACCGTAGTTACCTGTGCTGAAGCCGGCGTCTGGCTCCTCCTCCCACATGGACACGGGGGGGAGGGAGGAGAGGGAGAGGGAGGAGGCGGAGGGGGGGGAGACGGGCAGCGAGGAGGAGGAGGAGGAGGAGGAGGAGGGGGAGGAGGGAGAGAAGGGGGAGGAGGGGGAGGTGTCCATGGGGGCGGGGCCACTGGAGTAGGCGGAGCTGGGGGAGGGGGAGGAGGGGTCGCTGGGGGAGGGGAGGCTGCTGGAGGAGCTGAGACCTGGAGGGGGAGAGGAGCAGAGGTTACAGCCAATCAGAGAGCAGGGATCCTGTCACGTGACCAGCAGTAAAATACATGATACATAACAGTATATAAATACATGTTACCGGTGTCGGGGCTGGTGGACAGAGGGGACGGGGGCAGCTGTGGCGGTGGCGGCAGCTGCGGCGTGTGTGCGTCCCTGGCTGGCGTGTGCGAGTGCGTGTGCGTGCGCTGCGTGTGCAGCTCCTCCAGCGCCGTGGCGAGGCGGGTGTGGCCTCGGGAGCGTGCGACGGCGAGCGGCAGCCGCCCCAGAGAATCGGGGATCCCCAGCGCCAGACTGTTCCAGCTGTAGAGCAGCTCGGCCGCTCGCTGGTGGCCCAGAGCACACGCCCACATCTGGAACACAGCACGCCGTCAGACTGGTAACCATAGCAACGCCACAGGGTACGTGTGTGTGGGTTCGCGTGAGTGTGTGTGTGTGTGTTACCAGCGGCGTGCAGGAGAAGTGGTCGACGTTCAGAGGATCAACTTCCTGTTCCAGGTCCAAACTGTCGCTGTTCACACTCCTGCAACACACACAGCGTCAGCCAGGATGGACGGTCAATGAAGAGAGAAAATATGAAAAAAATAATCTGTTTTTTAAGAGGCAATATTCGAACCTCATTACTGCCATTCGATGACAGCCCTAGTGTGTGTGTGTGTGTGTGTGTGTGTGTGTGTGTGTGTGTGTGTGTGTGTGTGTGTGTGTGTACCTCCAGTGGATCAGGGTGTGTATCAGGTGTGTGTATCCCTGTGCAGCAGCCAGGTGCAGCAGAGTCATCCCCCGGTGACGGACAGAGTGATGGAGCCTCTCTCCTCCTGATGCTGCTGCTGTTCCTCCTCCTCCTCCTCCTCCTCCTCCTCCTCCTCCTCCGCTCCATCGTCCGACCCTCATCATGCGCTCACAAACTCCCACAATCCTCCTCTCGAACCACTGTGAGGACTGAACCAGACAGATGATTTAAAATGAGCTGATTTGCATGTGGATATCTCTGTTTATCACTGTCAATGAGAAAATACTGTCACTAGCCCTTTAAAACATCTACTATCTCCATGTTTGTAGTAATTAAATGTTGTATAAATGAGGCTGTGAATGATTCAGGATATAGACAGGGGTCAAAGTGGAGGAAGAGTCTGAAGGAAACGGCCTTTACACTTGGACTGTAGAATTACACAGGTTGTTGTTGTTGTCAATCCTACTTTTAGGATTTGTTGCTATGATACAAAGGAGATGACATCATTGTTCAGGAGAGACAGAGCTTTACGACACCTGACATGACCTGGGTCAGACTAACTCCTGGAGAGTTCAGGAGGAATCTACAGACGAAATGAAGTGAAATAAATTTTCTCCAGTTTCATTCCCCTGGTCTGAAAGAAGGTGATGAGGAAGTAAAACAGCTCTAAATCTTTAAACTGACCAGTGCAGTGTTTAACGTGTTAGTCTCAACATACATGTATTGATTGTGTATCAGCTGATTGGGTGGCTGCTGGCAGGAGGAAGGTGACAACAGGAAGTGTCAGTCAGGCTCAGTGTCAGTGACTGATGGCTGAGGTCACTGTGTCTCTGGGTCTATTTTAGCTGCACGCCTCCTCCTGCCAACTGCCCATGACATCACAGAGGAAGGGGGGAGGAGGGGGGGGGGTGAGCAGCCACATTGTTTCCATTCAGGTTAATGAGTTCCTGAGAACCGGCTCCACCTGCAGCTCGGCCTGCAGCTCGGCCTGCAGCTCGGCCTGCAGCTCAACCTGCAGCCCCGCCTGCAGCTCGGCCTGCAGCCCCACCTGCAGCCCCGCCTGCAGCCCCGCCTACAGCTCGGCCTGTAGCCCCGCCTGCAGCCCCGCCTGCAGCTCCGCCTGCAGCTCCACCTGCAGCTCGGCCTGCAGCTCGGCCTGCAGCCCCGCCTGCAGCTCAACCTGCAGCTCCACCTGCAGCTCGGCCTGCAGCTCCGCCTGCAGCTCCGCCTGCAGCTCCGCCTGCAGCTCGGCCTGCAGCCCCGCCTGCAGCTCAACCTGCAGCTCCACCTGCAGCTCCGCCTGCAGCTCCGCCTGCAGCTCCGCCTGCAGCTCCGCCTGCAGCTCCACCTGGTCAACTCTCTCTTCCTAGAAAGTTCAGGTTAGGTAGAGTGACGTGAACTCACCTGTTCCTGGTCGTCAGGTAGAGGAGGAGGGGGGGGAGTGGCCAGCTGGTTGCCGTGGTGTTGGTTGCCGTGGTGCTGCTGCTGGTGCTGGTGCTGGTGCTGGTGGTGGTGGTTGTCTCTGGCAGCCATCTCTGCCATCCTCCGCTCCATCTGCTCCAACCGCTCCAGGATCGACATCCTGAACTGGTTATCTGCACCGGGGGGGAAACACACACAGTTAGATTTGTTAGATTAGATTTAACTTCATCCTTTATATCAAAACATAATGATCATCACTGTGTTGATACGTTTGCAATGTAGTGAGTCTCCAGGAGCCACAGGTGGCGTCTGAGGGGCTCGACAGAAGCAGGATGTATGTGCAGACAGTGTTCTATTTAGTATGAAGAGAATGTTTATTTTTTTCATTACAGCACGTCCCCTAAATGTTCAAACATCCTCCACATGACTGAGCACAGCATCCTGGGTTTATTTACTAGAAACTTCCTCGCTTTAATTGTCTGAAACTTGTTGTAAGGATGCAGGGCACGTACCAACAACCAACCAACCAGTCAGCCAATCAGGCAACCAACCACCCACCCACCCACCCACCCACCAACCAATCAACCAGTCAGCCAATTAGGCAACCAACCAACCAACCACCCAACCAATCAACCAACCAACCACCCACCCACCCACCCAGCCAGGCAACCAACCAACCAACCACCCACCCAACCAACCAACCGACCAACCACCCACCCAACCAACCAACCAACCAACCACCCAACCAATCAACCACCCACCCACCCAACCAATCAACCAACCAACCAACCAACCAACCACCCACCCAACCAACCACCCACCCAACCAACCAACCAATCAACCAGTCAGCCAATCAGGCAACCAACCAACCAACCAACCAACCAACCAACCAACCAATCAACCAACCAACCAACCACCCAACCAACCAATCAACCAGTCAGCCAATCAGGCAACCAACCAACCAGCCAGCCAGCCACCCACCCACCCAACCAACCAACCAATCAACCAATCAACCAACCAACCAACCAACCAACCAACCAATCAGCCAATCAGGCAACCAACCAACCAACCAATCAGGTCAGCAACAGACCACCAAACCGACCAATGCGTACCCAGCTACATGACTGCGCTGAAACGTCCAGTTAAACTAGTTTAATGTTTGCATCACTAGGTTGTTATCACACAGGAGGGTTAGTTAAAACAACAAACAGTCAGACTTGATCTCAGATTCTAGGCCCCTGCTCCTCCTCCTTAGAAACATGACATCACTGTGACATCATGAATCACTCCATGTGACCAAACCATGTTTGCCAAGCCTCCAAGGACGGAGATATACATCGTTGCGCTGTTGCAAGAAAACCACTGATCTGAGACAAAACACATCCAAGTGTGTGAGAGAGAGTGAGTGTGTGTTGACAGCTCTAACCTGGAGCCAAATGGAAAACTCCTCCTTTAAATAGCTGCTATAAGAGTCTCTGACACACACAAAGACACACACAGGGACACACACAGGGACACACGCCCTGCTGTTTCAAATGGAAACTATCTTGACTGACTTCAATGAGCCGCCGCCTGGCACAAGGAAATAAAAGCAGCAGACGCCCAAATATAGCCTGATACACTGTGACCTGGGGACACACACACACACAGGGGGACTCCCTACTTGTGTTGTTGTGTGTCTGTCTGTCATTGGAGCAGAGGGGGGAGGGTGTAAAGGGGGCGTGGCCTATAGGTGACCGTCCACACCTGGGCTCAGGTAAGAAGCTAATAAACCAACCAGAGGTGAAGTGTTTGCTGCACTTCCTGTGTCTCAGAGAAGTGATGTTTAAAAAACCCACTGGTTTCCTCCCCAGTATAACCACTAGGATCCTTCACACCATGTTTAGCAGATTTAGCCAACCAACCAGCCTTTCAGGTAAGCAACCAATAAGCCAACCAACCGACCGACCAACCAACCACCTGACCAATCAGTCAACCAACCAACCAACCGACCAACCAACCGACCAACCGACCAACCAACCAACCACCTGACCAATCAGTCAACCAACCAACCAACCAACCACCTGACCAATCAGTCAACCAGCCAACCAACCAACCAACCACCTGACCAATCAGTCAACCAACCAACCAACCACCTGACCAATCAGTCAACCATCCAACCAACCAACCAACCAACCAACCACGTGACCAATCAGTCAACCAGCCAACCAACTGACCAGTCACCCAGCCAACCAACCAACCAACCACCTGACCAATCAGTCAACCAACCAACCACCTGACCAACCAACCAACCAACCACCCAATCAACCAACTAATTAACTAACGAACCAACAACAACAACAACAAAAAACCCAAAACCAACCAACCAACAAAAAACTAACCAAGTAACCAACAACACAAACCAACCAATCAACCAGTCGATCAATTAGTTAATCAATCAATCATGAAAGTGAAGAGATAAGAATCTGTGACATTAAAACAACCTGGATCAGCGCCGTTAAAACTGACCTGCACCAATGTTTGATGTTGGACCACGATAACTGACAAGCAATCAATCAGCTGATCAATTAATCAATCAGCTGATCAATCAATCAGCTGATTTATTGATCAACTGATTGATTGTAACAATTCGGCCCTAACAGACAAAAAAACTTCCAAGTAAAGTTTTTTAACCTGTAGCTGGTTGCTGTGGCGACTGACAGACTGACCTGTAACCATGACAACCCCTATGGACACACCTTCACACACACGCGCGTCCTACCGTCCTGCTGCTGTGTGTGTCCTCTCTGTCGCTCGTCCATCTTCTGTCTACTACTGATCAACTATCATCGCTCCACAGCTCAGGTGAGGAGTATTGTGGGTAGGTTATGATGTCACAGGGTAAGTTAACGCACACACACACACACACACACACACAGGGCCAGTAAGCAGACTAAGCGGCCGTGCGAGGATCAGTCAGAGTTGAAGCCAGAGAGAGAGAGAGCTCAGTCTACGGCAGCAAGGCATGGTGGGAAATCCTCAGGGAGGGGATACTGAGCTGTGATTGGTGGTGATGACAACAGGAAGTGATGTGCAGATCAGGTGTGTGCGTGCGTTAGAGTGTGTGTGTGTGTGTGTGTGTGAGGTTCAAACAGCTTCAGTCAGAGTCAGAAATAGCAGCTGATGAGTGTGTGTTACTGTGAGTGAGTGAGTGTGTGCGCGCGTGTGTGTGTTCAGGTGATGACAGTGGAAAACAGCTCCAGCCCATCAATCACAGAGAGGGAGGGGGAAGGGGGGGGGGTAGAGAGCCAGAGAAGAGAGGGAAAGATCCTTTCAAAATAAAATACCAACCAATAACACAGCCATAGAGCTTTCAAAATAAAATACCAACCAATAACGCAGCCATAGAGCTTTCAAAATAAAACACAAGTCAACAACTCTACCATAGACCTTTCAAAATAAAATACCAACCAGAAACACAACCATAGACCTTTCAAAATAAAATACCAACCAATAACACAGCCATAGAGCTTTCAAAATAAAATACCAACCAATAACACAGCCATAGAGCTTTCTGATACGACCAGAAGGGGAGGAGGAGGGGGGAGGATGGGGAGGAAGGGTTGGGGTAGGGGGGTACTGACCGTCCAATGAGAGCCAGTCGAGCTGCGAGCTGGGCAGAGAGCTGGCGTTCCTCGCTCGGTACTCGAACAGAACAGAAGAAGAGACGGAACCTCCAGACTCCAGAACCTGCAGACACACCAGACCGGCCTCGTGGGCTGGACACACACACACACACACACACACACACACACACACACACACACACACACACACACACACACGGTCATTGATCTCAGTTTATCTGGTTGGTTTGTGCTGTGAATAAACATAAACAAACGTCCACAGTTTGAGTTGTTTCCTCCAAAACTGTGGTTTTGCCTGTAATGTCTCGCCTTAACATAATGAAACCATCAATAATCTATTTTTTTCACCAGGTCCTGGTCTGTGTTTGTGTGATTGTGTGTGGTTGTGTGTGTACCGGGACAGTAGCAGCGCAGCACTCCAGGCTGGATCAGCGACGCAGGGACGGTGCTCTGGTCGAACACACACGAGTATCGACCCGACAGCTCGCTCCACGGCCCCGTGATCAGGACCTTCACCCCCCCCTGGACACACACAGAGACACACACACACAGGGACAAAGGGGTTAACCGTCTGTTGTCTGAGTCTCTGCTGCCCTCTAGTGGCGCTGCAGCAGAGACTGAGCTGATCAACAGATCAATAACCTACAGCTACTGAGATTATTGATCAGTGAAGATCTGAACATTTACTTATAATGAATAAAAATGATCAAAACTCCTATTTATCATTTCATCCAAAATTCAGAGCAGCAGTATGTTGACGTACAGGAAAACTTTGAATAATGGCCAATCAAAATTATCCGTCAGGTGTAGCATAACATTTCTCCTATTAAACGCTCATCCCAAATAAAGGCCGGATCTAATTGGACATCAAAGACACTGAGATAAGGCTGCATCTGACAGGTCCCTATAAACACAGGTCCTAAATAAACGCAGGTCCCAAATAAACGCGGGTCCCAATAAACACAGGTCCTAAATAAAAGCAGGTCCCAAATAAACGTGGGTCCCAATAAACACAGGTCCCTATAAATGCAGGTCCCAATAAACGCAGGTCCCAATAAACACAGGTCCCTATAAATGCAGGTCCCAATAAACGCAGGTCCCAATAAACGCAGGTCCCAAAAAACGCAGGTCCCAATAAACACAGGTCCCTATAAATGCAGGTCCCAATAAACGCAGGTCCCAATAAACACAGGTCCCTATAAATGCAGGTCCCAATAAACGCAGGTCCCAAAAAACGCAGGTCCCAAAAAACGCAGGTCCCAAAAAACGCAGGTCCCAATAAACACAGGTCCCTATAAACACAGGTCCCAAATAAATGCGGGTCCCTATAAACACAGGTCCCTATAAACGGGTCCTAATAAACGCAGGTTATTGGGACCTGCGTTTATTTAGGACCTGTGTTTATAGGGACCTGCGTTTATTGGGACCTGCGTTTATTGGGACCTGCGTTTATAGAGACCTGTGTTTATTGGGACCTGCGTTTATTGGGACCTGCGTTTATTGGGACCTGCGTTTATTGGGACCTGCGTTTATTGGGACCTGCGTTTATTGGGACCTGCGTTTATTGGGACCTGCGTTTATTGGGACCTGCGTTTATTGGGACCTGCGTTTATAGAGACCTGTGTTTATTGGGGCCTGTGTTTATTGGGACCTGCGTTTATTGGGACCTGCGTTTATTGGGACCTGCGTTTATTGGGACCTGCGTTTATAGAGACCTGTGTTTATTGGGGCCTGCGTTTATAAAGACCTGTGTTTATTGGGGCCTGCGTTTATTGGGACCTGCGTTTATTGGGACCTGTGTTTATTGGGGCCTGCGTTTATAGGGACCTGCGTTTATTGGGACCTGCGTTTATACGGACCTGCATTTATAGAGACCTGTGTTTATAGGGACCTGCGTTTATTGGGACCTGCGTTTATTGGGACACAGGTCCCAAATAGAGAAAGGTCCTATAAACGCAGGTCCCTATAAACGCAGGTCCTATAAACACAGGTCCCTATAAACGCAGATCCTATAAACGCCTGTTGGTTTGAGCGATTCAAGCAGATAACAGCCCCTGCCTCCATTTGGTGTTTAATGGGAGTTGATAACCAGCTGGTTGTTATGGTGACGGTTACCTCGGGGTAGGACCACTCCGGGGAGAAGTCGGTGATAGAGGCCAGACGTGTGGAGGCGGAGGAGGGGGGGAGGGGGTGGGGGAAGGGTAGGAAGGAGGAGGAGGGGGAGGGCTGTGGCGGCACCATGTAGCGCACGCCCGCCGGAAACACAGCCGGGGACGGCCCCGCCCCCGCCGTGGTGGAGAGTGAGACGACGACTGCGGGGGGCGTGGCTGGAGCGTTGGTCTCCTCGGTGATGAGGTCAGAGATGAGGTCGGGGAACTGGCTGTCGAAGGAGATGTCCAGCTCCTCGCCGCGCTCCTCGCCAGGCTCCGCCCCCTCCTCCTCCAGGTGCGTTGTATCCATGCAAGCGTCCTCTGACTCGTAGCCCCGCCTCCCCTCCTCCTTCACCTGCACCGGGGGTGGCGGGGCCGTTACCATGGCAACGTCGGAGGAGGAGGCAGACGCCACAGTGAAAACTGAGGATGGCGACGACGACTGCTGCAGCTGCAGCAGGGGCTGATGGGATACCTGAGGGGGCGGGGCCTCGGGGGCGGACAGGTGGGCGTAGGGGCGTCTGAGGAGGGGGAGGGGGAGGGGCTGCTGTCCGTCAACCGCCGGCCGCTGCGTCTGATTGGCCGAGTCCTGGCAGACCAGCAGCAGCGAGGCGGCGCTACTTCCTGTCTGTTGCTGTGGCGACGTGGAGGAGGAGGCGTGGCTCGTCTAAAGGATACAGAGATAAAGACAGTGAGCTGAGGGGAATGAGTAGCGGAACAACGTTTGACAAAGAGGAAAAACAACAAAAAGAAGGAAAACCGGAAAAGGAATAATAAAGAGGAAAAAGGAATAGTAAGAGGAATAATGAAAAGAAGGAAAAATGGGAAGAGGAGGAGTAACTTTTTATTATTCCTCTTTCGATTTTCAAAAGAGGAATAATAAAAAGAAAAAAAGATAATATATATAGAAATAATAGAAATTCCACAGTATACCAATATGGTATTATTGACTCATTGATTGATCGGTACCTGCAGCAGAGCCAGTTTGGAGGGGGGGGCGCTGCCTTCATCATCATCATCATCATCATCATCATCATCGTCTTCATCATCATCAGCAGGGGCAGTCGCCTCCCTCACCTCCTTCTCCTCCTCCCTCACCCCCTCCGCCTCCCCCAGAGCCCCCAGCTCCAGGCAGAGGGGGAGGAGGGGCGGGGCCACGGAGGAGGTGGGGGACAGGGAGAGGGAGAGGGAGGGGGGGAAGGTGGAGGATGGAGGGGAGGAGGAGGAGGAGGAAGAGGAGGAGGAGGAGGAGAGGGAGGAGAGGGGGAGGGCCGAGTCCCTTCTGTCCGTCTCCGAGGAGGAGGAGAGGGAGGAGAGGGAGGAGGGGGGCGACACCGAGGAGGGGGGGGTGGAGGTGGTGGGGGAGAGGGAGAGAGCAAGGGAGGGAGGGGAGAGAGGGGAGGAGGAGGAGCAGGGGGGAGGAGCAGGACCGCCGTACGTCTGGCCCTGTTTGGGGGAGTTGAGGAAGGAGTCTGGGTCAAAGGCAGGGAGGAGGGAAGGGGCAGGAGGGGGAGGGGGGGAGGGAGAGGAGGAGGGAGGAGGGGGGGGAGGAGGGGAGCGCAGGCAGGAGGAGGACGAGGAGGAGGGGGCGAGGAGCAGGCCTCCGATGACGGGGGAGGGGAGGAGGGTGAGGGAGAGCGTGGCCACACCGGAGGGGGCGGCGGGGGGAGGAGGGGGGAGGGAGGAGGGGGTGGGGGAGGAGGAGCAGGGAGGGGAGGGGGAGGAGGAGGAGGGCTTGGCTGTGGGGGGAGGTGGAGGAGGGGGGAGGGAGGGGGAGAGCAGCAGCTGGCTGTGTAGGCTCCTCCCCCTCGCCGCCGCTGGCCCCGCCCCCTCCTCCGCTCTGGCCACGCCCCCTCCCTGCGCCGCCGCAGAACCCCCGGGAGGAGGCAGAGCGGTGGCCGTCGTCGTGGTCGCCATGACGATGACGGCGTTCTGGGGCAGCGCCACCGTGGTCAGGTTGCCCCGGCGGTCGCCGTAGAAGCCGTTGCCATGGTGGTGGTGGTTGCCCACGGTGATGGTGGCTCTGTGGGGCTGAGGAGGAGACGACGCCGAGCTGACGGAGAGAAACACACGTTCAGGACCGGAGACGTAAACACGCAGACGCTGCTTCAGGCGCGTCAACACGGCCGCCATCTTGGTCAGTGCGTCCTGACCACAGATATACGTCACACGTTTCAGTGTGTGTATGCACGGGGCTGCGTGTCGTAAACGTACGACTTCATTCTCGTAAATGTACGACTTTATTCTTGTAAATGTACGACTTTATTCTCGTAGGAAATGTACGACTTTATTCTCGTAGGAAATGTACGACTTTATTCTCGTAAATGTACGACTTTATTCTCGTAGGAAATGTACGACTTTATTCTCGTAAATGTACGACTTTATTCTCATAGGAAATGTACGACTTTATTCTCGTAAATGTACGACTTTATTCTCGTAGGAAATGTACGACTTTATTCTCGTGGGAAATGTACGACTTTATTCTCGTGGGAAATGTACGACTTTATTCTCGTAGTAAATGTACGACTTTATTCTCGTAAATGTACGACTTTATTCTCGTGGGAAATGTACGACTTTATTCTCGTAGGAAATGTACGACTTTATTCTCGTAGGAAATGTACGACTTTATTCTCGTAGGAAATGTACGACTTTATTCTCGTAAATGTACGACTTTATTCTCGTAAATGTACAACTTTTTTCTGGTAATATTACAACTTTTTGCTTGTAGGAAATGCACAACTTTATTCTCGTAAATTTACAACTTTTTTCTCGTTGTAAATGTACGACTCTATTCTCGTAAATTTACGACTTTTTTCTTTTAGTAAATGTACGACTCTATTCTCGTAAACTGACGACTTTTTTCTCGTAAGAAATTAAGACATTATTCTCGTAAATGTATGACTTTATTCTTGAAGTCTGTGTTTGTTGTTTTTTTCTCAATGTGGCCCTAATACTCCGTTGTAGTATCATAAATATTGTATATTCAGTGAGTTCTGGTGATGTTAATGGTTGACCTTTGACCTCTGCCTCTGTTGACTAATACAGGAACACGGCTTCGCCCCTGCCCAAGATGGCCGCTGCGTTCATGTATCGTTCCAATGGACAGCAGCGTCGGAGTATATACAGTATATGTGTATCTATGTTCAATACAGCGGTGTAACTGCTGTCTGGGTGAATACTTGATTCTGATTGGTTAAAAACGCCCATAACGACGTCCAATATAAAGTATTTACTACGTAAAAGAACATAAACATGTATAAAAAGAGGGAGACTCACGTGGAGGACGGGCAGGGAGACGAGGCGGGGCTGCAGCGGGCCTGGAGGTGAGGCAGCTCCCCCCCTCCTGCCCCGGCCCTGCCCCCCTCCCCCCCCTCAGAGGGGGCGGGGCAGGGCCTGCAGGAGGACGGGGGCAGCTTGGGGGAGATGATGCGGTGCTTGGTGCTGTTGCAGCGGTGAGGAATGTTCACTCCTGTAGAGACTACACACACACACACACACACAGAGGACAGGTCAGTGGTGGTGACGTCATAGAGGTGGTGATGATGTCACAGTGAGGGAGGGGGGAGCTGGGGGGGGGTTGTTACCCTGGGCGGTGTTACACAGACAGGCGTGTGTGCGAGGCTGAGGTTTGGTTCTCTGGCGGTCCAGGATGTGTTGGACCAGATCCTCGATGCTGAAGTCACCGGATCCCAGAGAGCACTTCATGCTGTGGACTACAAACACACACACACACACACAGGTTAACACACACACACTGAGGTCAACACACTCACACACACACAGACACACTAACACACAGACACACTAACACACTGCGTCTTACACATGGGCTTGAGCTGACTCAGCAGGTCGTCTCGGCTCCACCTCACGCTGTCATGGCGATCGGCCACCGCACACAGCAGCGGACTGCATTTCCCAGAATCCTCCAGGGACGGCACGTTCAGGTAGTGGACCAGCACAATGTCCGGGTTCTGGAGGACGCACAATTTTCGATTGTCAAGGATTATTGACTTTGTTTATTGCTGATTATTGAATCTTGTATCTGTTCTGGGATCTGCTGCTCCACTACTCAGAATATTTACATTTCTCTTCTTGATCTTTTATACTGAGTTGGTAAAACGTGTGTGTGTTGCAGATGTTACACAACAGATTGGGTGTGAACGCCCTCTAGTGGACACAGGACGTAACGCAATAACAACAATAAGATGCTACAGGTGGATGTAAAGAGATAAAACACATTAACAACACATTAAAAACAAATCTTTCCATAAGAAGCTTTAATAAATGTTGATCAGTGTGTGTGTGTGTGTGTGTGTGTGTGTGTGTGTGTGTGTGTGTGTGTGTGTGTGTGCGTGTACCTGCAGCAGCCAGTAGCAGCGTCTGTGGAATGTTGGCACGATGGAGGAATGGACGTAGCAGCCGTACAGGCACTGGGGACGCAGCCAGCAGGTTAAGGGTTAACACCAGTATGACATCATCACACGCAGAGACACCATAGTGACATCACCACCCCCCTGACCCCCCCCTTCCAGACCGACCTCCATGCCCTGGACCTTGAGCTTCATGTGGTCCTCTCTGGTGGTCTTCCCATCCTTCCTCTTCTTCCAGCAGTATCCGTCCTTCCTGTACTTCACCTTCTTCCTGTTGTACAGGATGATGCTGCCGTTCTTCGGCCTCACACACACAGTTATTATTATTAATGATTTATTTAATCATTTTTAATACATCCGGCTGCATCTCAATCAGTTAGACCATCATTTATTTATGTCACTAACTCAATTCAAAAAGTGAAACTAACATTATATAGATCCATTATTACACAGAATGGAACTTTAAATGTCTTTATTTATATAATTTCTTCTATTTGTAATGATTACAACAAGACCTAGAATTCAGTTTCTCAAAAATAAAGTAGAATATTACAAAAGAACACTTTAAAAGAGCATTTAAATACAGAAATACTGTCCTTGCTGATGCAGCCGTGTGTTCCTGTGTGTATCAGTTACGTATATATGTGTATACAGTACATGTATATAAATACCTGGTCTTGAGGCTGCAGGAGAGCCACTCATCATGTCTGTCAAACGATATCAGGTAGGAGGCGATCTCCTGCACGCACACACACACACACACGCACACACACACACACACACACACACACACACACACACACACACACACACACACACACACGGTCAGCCTTTCAGAGTAAAACCACATCCCATAGGAAGCTGTGCTGATTGGTTAACGCCGAGTTCATCCTCCATTCACAATTCACATGTTCATTCTATACACACTGTGCACATGAATGACAATAAGGTACCTATTCATTCATTCATCTGGGAAACAACAAGCAGTGACATCACAGCTGTGACATCACAGCTGTGGCGGCGAGCGGCTCTGACCTCGTTAGTGTTCCAGCGCAGGCGCTCGTTGGGAAGGCCGGCGGAGCGCGGCAGACACTCCAGCAGCTTGTTGGGCAGGAACACCTTCCTCTGGCCTTTGTTCTCTGTGGGGGGGGGGGGGAGGGGGGGCAGAGGGGAGAAAACACAGAGTTAACAACAACAACCTACAGGAGGTCAATAAACCCTGTTGACCTTTGACCTCCAGCCTCCTCATCCCTACAGGTACTGTTTACTCCTCATCTGGCTCTACACTCACTGGTTGTGTTGTTGTTGTTGTTGTTGTTGTTGTTGTGTAACTGATGACTGATTGAAACCCTCAGACTCAGACGGTCTATGAGGAACACAAACATAAACACACGGCTCCAGCAGCAGAGCAGAGCTGCAACTAACCATGACTTTCATTGTTGATTAATCTGTTGATTATTTAACAATGAATCCATTAGTTGTTCATGCATTCATTCATTCATTCATTCATTCATTCATCGTCTATAGCTCTTATCCTGCACCAGGGTGATGGTGAGCTGGAGCCTGTCTCAGCTGACTCAGGCGAGAGGCGGGGTTCACAGGGCGCCAGTATAATATATAGAGACAGACAACCATTCATACATCTGTAAACATCTGTAAACATCTGTAAACATCTGTAAACATCCAGACGCTGACCCATCAGAGACCTGGGCATGGAGGCCTACGGGGTCCAGACTGACCATCATAACGCAGCCAATCAGCTGCTTCCACCACGACGTGTGACGTCACCCACCCACCAACACCTGGCCGTTACCGCGGCAACGGAGCCGGCACAGTCGCTGTCTGACAACTGAAAGATGGGCTGGGATGGGATGGGACTGACCTGTCTCCGTGGAAACCATCTCCTTGTTGCTCATGGCGACGAGTCCATGCAGGACGAGTCTCTCACACGATGGACGACCGCCGGCGCTGCCCCGCTGCACACACACACACACACACACACACAGTGATCAGTCAGGAACAACAACAAGGTGTGTAACAGGACGCCAGCATCACACACACACACACACTCCTCCAGCAGCTCCCTGTTGCCTAGCAACGGCTGCATTTGCACCCACTTTAAATAAAGACAGTGTGTGTGTGTGTGTGTGTGCGTGTGTAGTTATATAACACTGTGGGTTTTTACATGCAGCCACACAGTGTTAAACACACCTGACTCACTGTCAACAAACACACACACACTAACTGATGATCAATATGATCGATCAGCTCATCAATACCTGTCTATATCTACAGCCTCGTTCTGATCCACAGTGACGACAGCTGGTTAGAACTTATAAATAAATAAATAAATAAATAATAATCGACAGGCTGAAAGCATGCATCGATTATCTACATATTAATTGATTGGCTGTGATCGGCATCAATCGATAAGTCTGATCAGCGCAGCTTCCTCTCAGCCTGAGGAGTTCCCGGAGGCCCGGCTCAGACCCCGGGCTGGCCTGGCCGCCGTGGCCGCCTCCCGCAGCTCCTCCCCCGGCCGCAGCCGCTCAGCCCCTCCGGGAGGCTAATGCTAATGCTAACACCAACGGTCCCGACGCTGCTTCAGCTCCCTACAACATCAGTTAAAACACACCCGGCGACACGACAGCAGCGTTTAACCCGGGATTATCTCACATGACATGGGGAACCGAGCCGTGCCGAGCCGGGACAGCAGCTTACATCCGTTAACGGATCAATAAATATGATCAACTGATTGGTTGTTTAGCTGCTCCGTTAAGTTAGCCGCGGAGGCTACCGTTAGCTCCGTGGAGAGCCTCTACCTCCGGGTTCAGACAGCCGGACCCAGGCCGGCCAGAGGGGACCGAACCCCGGACACACGCAGCTCGGTGACCCGGTCCAACCGGCGGAGGAACCGGAGGAACCGGACCGGTGTGTCGGAGCAGAGCCGTCCATAAACAGTCAGTTAAAAACCCCTTTACCTTCCGCCTTCAGCACAGCCGCCATCTTCTCTGGCTCTGACGTCACCGCGTAGTGACGGCGAGGAGGGAGGGGGCGGGGCCTGCTGTCACCGCGAGCAGGTACCGAATGTTTACACTTGACAGGTGAACGGGGTAGAAATATAAACCAACACGTATCACCGTGAAACTTCACAAGTTTATCACTCACAATAAGACAAATATTTTTTGTATTGGAAGTTTTGTCAAATGTTTACATTTAAATATGTAAATGAGGCAACATCTCATTAAATATGCACTAATTTGCGTTGTTTTATTTTGTTGACACATTAGAGTCAGGAGTTTTTACAGAGAAGGATTTTTATCACTCTGTAAATGAGAAAATACTGTCAGCCCTAAAACATAACATTTCTCAATGTTTTTAGTAATAAAATGTATAAATAAATATGAAAAATAAATATGAAAACCTCTCTGTAACAACCTTCAGAATATAGAAAGGGATCAAACTGGAAGGTTTGTTTAATAAACACTGGTTAGGATCATAGTCAACGATGGATGGATGGAGCGGTTAGTGGCAGAACCAGACCTAAAGCTATCTGAATGTTAAACTGGCCAGATAAAACTAATAAAATACATTATTTATTATTATATTCTATTAATATTTGTCATTAAATGATCAAAGCAGCTGAATGAATGAACATTATCAGAAGAAATAAACAACTAAAATCCTGATGAATAGGGTTGGACTTCATGTCACAGTAAAACAAGAAGCATTAGTTTTGTTTTTCTTTATCAAAACATTTGATTCAATAAATGCAGACAGGTGTTTACTGAGGCTGCGTCCTGATTGGACGACCAGCAGGAGGCGTCAGTGAGCGACACAGAGACCAGAGACCGTTTAGAGAAAATATCTGTGGTTTATTTTGTATAAAAGTGGAGCGTGTCGTCCAGCAGGGGGCGCCGTGCTGCGCCGCGCCGCGCCGGCCGGGCTCTGGGCGGCGCCGTTGGTGGCGTTGGCTGCTCCTCCCTCGTCACCGCCGCCACATCCGTCAGACAGGAAACTGAGGCGTTTCTTTTCAAATTAAAACGTCTTTATAAAAGAAGGGACAGCAGCTGCCCAGTCGTGTTTCTGTTTTAGACCATGACGGCGTCTTATTTTGAAAACCAAACAGGAACACGTGTTATGAATCCGTTCATTTAGATGTGACGTTTTGATCGTTTTCCTTTCTCTGCTGACTTCCTGTGTGTCTCCGCCACCAGGCTTTTAATGTGAAATGCCCACAGGAAGTGTCAACGGCTCCTTCACATTGTTGCTGCTCCTACAAAATAAAAGCCTCAGCTGCAACAGCGTAGCGTTTCTGTTGAGCTGCGTCAACAAAACTCAAAACTTCCTGTTGTCTTTTCACAATAAGAGCCCGGGGGGTCGGACAGGAAGTCAGCAGCAGCAGCAGCAGCAGCAGCAGCAGCGCCACCAACAGCTCACACAGAGAACAACAACGACGTCGACAGCTGGACGACCGCTCCAGACCCAGGAAGAGGAGTTAAGACTTCAACAGCAATAATCAATCAATAACCAATATCTGATCAACTTCATCAGCAGTGAAGAGAGTAAAAAAAAAAAAAAAAAAAAAGAACAAAAACAACAACGGGTTTTACGGCAGAGAGAGAGAGAGGTTGGTTTACAGTGAGGAGAAAAAAACAAGCTCAGATTTAAACTCCACAGGAACAACTCTGTGTGTGTGTGTGTGTGTGTGTGTGTGTGTGTGTGTGTGTGTGTGTGTGTGTGTGTGTGTGTGGCGACATGTCGACGGCTCAGCTCCGGGGTCAAAGGTCATCACATGCCCTGCCTGATGCTCTGGATGATCTGGAAGATGGCTGCAGAGGAAACACAACACAACTCACTGTCAACGACGACAACTTAACAATATTATGATGTCATACAATATAATAGAATATAATATAACATATGAACCAGTTGTTTCATCTCCGTTGCTATAGTTACACATCTGGCCGCTGTGGAACTCACCTGACCCACACACCACGAAGACGAAGAGCGCGAGCAGCCACGGCCCCACGGGAGACTTCTCATCGTTGACGGGCCGCTGCAACACACACACACACACACACACACACACGACTGAGTGCATTTTCTCCGTCATGTATACGCCTTAGTCAGAGTTTAAAGGGATAGTTCGGAAGCAGGAAGTAACGGTCGCCATGGGAACTCAACTCAGAAAAAGTCTCCCTGTCAGTGAACGGGAGTCAAAGTTTTATTTCTAATCTGATTGAATCGTGTGATGATGTCACTCTCTGACCTTTGACCTCTACCTGAAGAGAAACCAGCAGTTCGTAGAATAAAACTCGGCGTAGGCGACGTCACCATGGTAACCAGTAAGACTCCACGTGGCGTCGGCGACATCACACGTCTTCACACTGAATACATTCTCCTGTTGCCGTTTCACGACAAACTGCTGGTTTCTCCTCATGGACCTGGTGGAGGTCAGAGGTCAGAGAGTGACATCATCACACTATTCAATCAGATTAGAAATAAAACTTTGACTCATGACCCATGGCGATGTCACTTCCTGCTTCCGCGCTCTATTAGTAAACAATAGAATTATTTAATACATAAATAATAGAATCAGAAAACTAGGTGTCACTGTTTTCTCCTCATTTTACGCACTGAACCTTTAAAACAGAAAGAAACAACTTAAGTCTCCCTCATTTTAGACCGATGCAGACTGTTTTGACCCCAGTCTTAAAAGAACCGGGATAGAGAATCTTTAGGAAGTGGAATCGTTTTAATTCCAAGCGATGTCCAGTCAGACCAGATGAAGTGACGGATGGAAGAATAAGGTTCATTAGCACCAGAACAAAACATTACAGGCTGCTATCGCTGCTGTTCCACTGGTCCAGACCGAGGATGATGAACCATCACACCTGGATGGAGGCACCACCACCTCAGGTGTGTGTGTTTACACCTTCACACCGTGTCTGTGGTGCGTTCAGGGACACTGGTTACATCAGACCCGGCCTGCTGCACAGAGCCTCGGCTGCACTAAGTAACTGATAATACCGTAATAATAATAATAATAATAACATGAAGTAGAATTGACACGGGTGATAGCATTAGCTGCTAACGCTAATGCTAATGCTACCTCCAGCAGACCGGGGCTGGCGGAGCGCAGCGGCCGCTCCAGGGAGCCTGTGAGGCGGGGTGAAGGTGTGAGCAGCAGCGGCCTGTGTGTGGAGGCTCCGTGACGTTACCGAGGTCTTCTGGACGTGTCCCCGCTGCGTGATCGTCTTGCTGTGCCGCTCGTTGGCCACTTTCATCCGCTGCACCGCCGACATGGTGTCAGGCAGACCGGGCTGGACCAGACCAGGACCGGAGGACGGAGCAGGAGGAGCAGGAGCAGCGGGAGGAGGAGCAGCAGGAGGAGGTGCAGGCCAGGCCGGTGCCGGTGGAAGACGCTTCCCGCTGGGCTGGAGCTGTAGGGAGGAGGAGCGGGAGGAGGTGGAGGAGCAGGAGGAGCAGGAGCAGGAGGAGGGAGAGTCCGACCGAACCGGGTTCAGGTCCCGTGCAGATGGAGCAGGTTCCGCCTGATGCTGCTGCTGCTGCTAACGGTTAGCTTAGCCTGCTGCTAGCGGAGCAGCTAACGGAGCTACGACCCGGTCACGTGACAGAGGAGGAGGAGGAGGAGGAGGTGCTGCCCTCCAGTGGCGGGAAGAGGGAACAGCTGCTGACCAAGGAAATCAATAAAGATAGACAAAGTGCAGGCGGGAAAAGTTAATAAAGGAGCCGCTACCGAAATATAAACCAACACTAAGGAACTTTACAACCATAATGTTTTCCTAACTGGTCACGAGGAGGAGGAGGAGGAGGAGGAGGAGGAGGGAGCAGGTTGTGTCTGTAGGTGCGTTCGACATGAACTGCGCCTCGCCTGGAAGGTTGGCGAGAGCAGGCGGCAGCACCAGGGGGTGGTGACAGAAAGTTGCAGTCAAGTCGGACGGTTTCCAGCCGCCGTCAATACAAACAGGAAGTCACCGAAATATATATTTTTTATGCTGTACTGGAAGTGTCCAATAAATAACAAATACAGTTCTCAGAACAGAAGTTTGACTCTGTGTGAATATTTTCTAGCAGTAAAACATGAGATTCATATAATCTAGCATTATACAACAACACGTAGTGCTTGCAGTCCAAACTAAGAGCCAATCAGCTCATGATCCGGTGCGTTTCCCATCATGCCCGGAGGGTTGCAGGCGGTTGCAGTCGGTGGAGAGCAACTGCGGCGCCTGGCTCAGCCGCCTTGATCTCGTGAGGTTATCGTTACCGGCGCGTGCATGACGTCAGAGCAAGTCGGGAGCAAGTCGGACACAAAACTAACCGGCATGCATTGTGCGCTGGTCACCGGCGATCGATTCTGCGCAGGCCTGGCTCATGTCGAACGCACCTTATGTGTTCACTGTGAAATGATCCGTGTCTGGACGTCTTCTGCTCATTTCCATGCGCCGCTGTTCGCTGGTGCTCATGGGAAACGGAGTCTTCCTTCAGGCAAAACACCACCGCGTTGGGCCACGGCGCCAAACTCAACCAAAGATGAAAGTTCTGTACACACTCACACACACACACACACACATCCTTGTACTTCTATCTTAGTGAGGACATGTCATTGACATAATGCATTCCGTAGCCCCTTACCCTAACCTTAACCATCAGAAACAAATGCCTAAACTTAACCATTACTCTAAACCTAATATAAACCTAATTCTAACCTAATGTCTGAACCCAAGTCTTAGCCCTCAAAAAGCCCCTTGAAGAAGTGAGGACCGGCCAAAATGTCCTCACTTCCCAAAAATGTCCTCACTCTGTTGGTTAAAAACTCGTTGCGGTCCTCACAACGCAGCATGTACAAGAACACACACACACACACACACACACACACACACACACACACACATCCTTGTACTTCTATCTTAGTGAGGACATGTCATTGACATAATGTATTCCCGAGCCCCTTACCCTAACCTTAACCATCCGAAACAAATGCCTAAACTTAACCATTACTCTAAACCTAATATAAACCTAATTCTAACCTAATGTCTGAACCCACACACACACACACACACACTTATAAATGAAGCGACACAGGACCAAGTGGAGTTTCTCTTTTATTTACTGCAGCCAGGCTGCAACTCACACACACACACCAGCATGTTGAACACATGGTCGTCTACACACACACACACACACACACACACACACACACACACACACACACACACACACACACACACACACACACACACCAGCATGTTGAACACATGGTCGTCTACACACACACACACACACACACACACACACACCAGCATGTTGAACACATGGTCGTCTACACACACACACACACACACACACACACCTGCATGTTGAACACATGGTCGTCTACACACACACACACACACACACACGCCAGCATGTTGAACACATGGTTGTCTACACACACACACACACACACACACACACACCAGCATGTTGAACACATGGTCGTCTACACACACACACACACACACACACACACCTGCATGTTGAACACATGGTTGTCTACACACACACACACACACATAAACACACACACGCCTGCATGTTGAACACATGGTCGTCTACACACACACACACACACACACACACACACACACGCCTGCATGTTGAACACATGGTTGTCTACACACACACACACACACACATAAACACACACACGCCTGCATGTTGAACACATGGTCGTCTGTCATGCTGCGTTGTCGCCAGCGGTTTCGTTAGTAAAGTTCCAGCGCGGCGTCTCCGACTGACGGGTCGGTGACGTCACGCAGCTTCCTCTAGTGGTTACCGCGGTAACGAGGCACAGAAACGTTCTCTAACAGCCCAGGCCGCTGATGGCGCCGATGCGGTCCATCTTCATCCCGAAGCATCCTCTTCCTCCCACCATGGACTTCCGGCTCCGCCTCCTCATCCGGCCCTGGCGCCGCAGGAAGTCCAGGAAGAACCGAGGCACCGGCCCCTCCCCCTGTCTGCCGCCGTCGGCCAATCCCCTCGCAGCAGCCGGAGCCGGCCCCGAGGAGGGGGCGGGGCCTCCAGCGGAGCCCTCGGTGACATCACCAGAGGAGGGCGGGGCCAAGATGAGAGACGAGAGGCGAGAGCCAAACAGAGACTGTAACACCTGAGGGGGGGCGAAGAGAGAGGGGGGGGGGTGAACATGATGAGAACGACTGGCGATGAAGATGATGAAGATGATGATGATGATGAAGATGATGATGAAGTTGAAGAACATGACAATAGAGCGACTGGTGATGAAGATGACGAAGATGATGATGAAGATGATGATGATGAAGATGAAGATGATGAAGATGATGATGATGAAGTTGAAGATGATGAAGATGATGATGATGAAGTTGAAGATGATGAAGATGATGATGAAGATGATAAAGATGATGATGAAGATGATGATGATGAAGTTGAAGAACATGACAATAGAGCGACTGGTGATGAAGATGACGGTGGTCATGAAGATAATGAAGATGATGGTGATGAAGATGAAGGTGGCGGTCACAGACCTGTCTGTTGTCCTGTTGAGACGGCGAAGGTCTCGTCTCCACGGCGACGGTGAGGAAGAGGAGGAGCAGAGGAACAAAGGAGGAAGATGAAGAGGCCATCTAGTGACAACACAAGAAAAGGGTTTTTAGAACAAAAAGGCACACACACACACACACACACACACACACACACACACACACACACACACACACACACACACACACACACACACACACACACACACACACACACACACACACACGAGACATGGCCTCTTTGTCTGTTGACCCTGACTGCGCCACATCAGTCCCTCCAGGATTGCATGTTGCGATGTTTTAAGGGCTTTTGTTGTGATTAAATTGTGGGAGACAGCGAAAGTTGCAAAAGAAGTTGCAGTTTTGTTCTGAGTAATTAAAAATCAAAGGAAAATTGAAAATGTGAGGTCCTGTTTTACCAGCAATTTTCCACTTGTTAAGAAAGGCAGGAAAATTACAGAGTTGAAAGTTGTTTTACTTTTAATCAAAATGTCTGTTTAAGAATCGCGGTTAGTCAAGTCAAGTCAAGTCAATTTTATTTCTAGAGCACATTTAAAAACAACAGATGTTGACCAAAGTGCTTTACATTCAAGATTAATTCAAACAACAGGGCAAAACACACACATACACATGCACACACAGAAAGGAGTTTCTCATGTTTAAAAATGCCAGAGAGAAGAGATAAGTTTTTAAAAAGATATCTATGGAGGGTGATGATCTAATTGTTTGTGGAAGACTATTCCATAGTTTAGGACCAATAACTGTCTGTTCTTGTTTTTAGATTTGTAAGTGGGATAAACAGCAGTGACTTGTCAGTGGATCTGAGTGGGCGAGAAGTGGAGTAGGGGGTAAGGAGTTCTGTGATGTAATCAGGTGCTAATCCATGCAATGAACAATGAACAATGAATGGTTAAACAACTGTTTTAAAATGCCACTAAAACCACTAAAACAGTCCAGTCTTTGAATAAAAAGGAGGAGGTGGGGGGAGGGGCACCTGGCTGCCGGCTGCTCCGCTCCGGCCCTGCAGTGGCGCTCTGACTGGATTCCCCCTCGGCGAGCGCTGCGGGGTCGACACAGCCTCGGGAGGTCAACCAGGACAACTCACACTCTCAACACGTTAAACTCCTTCACTCATCACTTTGTGCACGTTGTTGTATCAAGTTTCTTGTCGTTCCTCCGTGGACTCATTTTCAACCACCGCTCCGTCCAGACTCACTCTCTGCTGTGGAACTCGTGAAAAACGCCGAAAATTCGTCCAATTTGCGGAAAAGTTGCGGTGATAAAAATTGCTAGATTGCAAAAAATTTGTGGGGAAAAGTTGCAGTGATTGTACAAAATTGCAAGATCGCAAAAAATTTGTGGGGATTTGCTGAATTTGCGTTAATTGTTGCACGGACCACGTTTCTTTTCACACGTTAACCAATCACAGTGGTCATAAAACAAATAGGCAAATTTACTGGTTAACCATGTGCGAGTAGATGAAAAATTGAATCGCATTGTATCAAATTTTAGTCGCAGTCTGGAGCCCTGCTGCTGCGTGGACCCCCCGGGACTCTCACAGCTCTTAGTCCACATGAGGGGACGAGATGATGAGTGACATTTGAATTTTGGGTGCACTATCCCTTTAAGGGCAAAGGGCCCTCTAGTGGATCTTTAGCACAGCGTAGAGATGGCTTTTAAAACCAGGTTGAGATGAAGTGACTCAGAATGATCAACTTACTGTTGCAGAGAAATAATCTAATCCAGTCAATTAGAAGAAGAAGAAGAAGAAGAAGAAGAATCCCAGCAGACTCCAGAAGATCCTGCCGCTCGTCGCTCAGTCATGTGACCTTCTCCTCCAATAACAGCGATTGATTATTGGCGTCCGATGATGTCGTCAGAGACTGAAGTTACTTTATAACAACGTGTGTGTGTTTGGTTGGTTGTCGTGTGTGTGTCCTGAGTGAGGACGCGGTCTGTGGGGCGACCTGCACCACCGCCTTTATACCCCACCGCTGTGATGTCACACATTCCTGCTGCCGTCTCCCCCGACGACGCTCTCACACACACACACACACACACGCACACACACGTTCACTTGTCATGTGTGAAAAGCAGAAGGCCCAAACATCACAGTTCACCCAGACCCCAGGCAGGTCCTGGAGGAGGCTCCAGGTCCTGGAGGAGGCTCCAGGTCCTGGAGGAGGCTCCAGGGCCTGGTCCTGGAGGAGGCTCCAGGTCCTGGAGGAGGCTCCAGGGCCTGGTCCTGGAGGAGGCTCCAGGTCCTGGAGGAGGCTCCAGGTCCTGGAGGAGGCTCCAGGTCCTGGAGGAGGCTCCAGGTCCTGGTCCTGGAGGAGGCTCCAGGTCCTGGAGGAGGCTCCAGGTCCTGGAGGAGGCTCCAGGTCCTGGTCCTGGAGGAGGCTCCAGGTCCTGGAGGAGGCTCCAGGTCCTGGTCCTGGAGGAGGCTCCAGGTCCTGGAGGAGGCTCCAGGTCCTGGAGGAGGCACCAGGTCCTGGAGCTGGAGGAGGCTCCAGGCCCTGGAGGAGGCTCCAGGCCCTGGAGGAGGCTCCAGGCCCTGGAGGAGGCTCCAGGCCCTGGAGGAGGCTCCAGGTCCTGGAGGAGGCTCCAGGTCCTGGAGGAGGCTCCAGGTCCTGGAGGAGGCACCAGGTCCTGGAGCCTCCTCCAGGCTCCAAGGCCCTGGTTCCAAGTGAGCTGAAGCGATACTATAATGTGACGTCAGCTGACTGCCTTCCACTGATTGGACAGAGCGTCGTCACTGGAAGAGAGCAGCGCGACGTCCAACATGAGAAGATGAGATGACATCGTCCAGCTCAGAGATGACATCGTCCAGCTCAGAGATGACATCGTCCAGCTCAGAGATGACATCGTCCAGCTCAGAGATGACATCGTCCAGCTCAGAGATGACATCGTCCAGCTCAGAGATGACATCGTCCAGCTCAGAGATGACATCGTCCAGCTCAGAGATGATATGAACGGCTCATTCAGAGCTGAAAGGAACACTTCACTGCGTTGATGGAGGAGACAGGAGATAAGGAGGTAGGAGACAGGAGATAAGGAGGTAGGAGATAAGGAGGTAGGAGATGACTGATTCATGAAGAACACACTGAAGAACCAGATAATACATTTTCCTGAAGAGAGAACAGTAGAAGTTACAGAATGTCCCTTTAAACACGGCGGGAAGACGATGTTGGAGCGATGACCCTGACAGCGTGGTCGCTGCTCCGGCCAATCAGAAGCCAGGATTCAGTCTGAACTGGAAACTCTCTCTCTCTCCCGTCTCTTTCCTCACGACCTCTGACCTCGTCGTCCTGCCTCCTCGTAAACCGTCGCCGCGGTGACCGGGTTGTCGATGGCAACTATTTCCTAAAGGAAGGGGGCGTGGCCA
>CM064898.1:580000-595000 GCA_030347415.2 Decapterus maruadsi
ACAGGTAGAGACAGGTAGAGAGAGACAGTTTAGTGTCCGTCCCCCTCCCGTCCCTGATGCTTCGTCTCAGTCTCTGGGTGTCCTTACCTTCTCCAGCAGCTTGGGGGCGATGTCCTTGTTGACGTGATCCACAGCCTTCAGGACACCTGCAGGGACACACAGAGACAGAGACGGTCAACACACCTTCCAGGACCTTCCAGGACCTTCCAGGCTCTCCAGGATCAGTCAGACCTGTACCTACCTTTGCCCAGGTAACGGGCCTTGTCTCCATCACGGAGCTCCAGGGCCTCGTGGACGCCGGTGGAGGCGCCGCTGGGGACGGCTGCCCTGAAGTGACCTGAAGGAGACGGAGACAGAGGTTGGCTGTGTTATACAGTATAAATGTATATATATATATGTGCTTAATTGATTCTTGATGCTTTGGTAGTCTAGTAACATCCATGCCAATACAGTGAATCTGAATCAAAAGAGACTGTACCGACATCGGGGTCTTGGACGTCTGATTAATGTATATAACTTTATTCTTTCCACAAACGCTACTGTAACAACCACATTTCCCATGTGATGATTAACAAACAGTCTTCTATGTAATGAGCTACAGCTGGAAATGAGCTCTCTGCGTAATCTGCTCCACGCAGTGACCTCACCCTTGGCGGTCCACAGGTCAACCTCCACGGTGGGGTTTCCTCTGGAGTCCAGAATCTCCCTGGCGTGAATCTTAGTGATGGACATCCTGACTGTGAGACAAGGAGACAGAGGTCAGAGGTCAGAGTGAGACAGACCAGGATGGAGCACTGCAAAAACTCTAAACCTTTCCAAGAATTTCCATCGTTTTTCTTGTTAAAATGTCTCATTTCTAGTCAAAACTAAACTCTTTCCACTTAAAATAAGACTCATCACCTAAAAAGGTCTGTTTTTAGATTTGTATTTGTTTCAAACTAATTTTCACTTGAATAAGTAGAAAAATCTGCCAGTGAAGCAGGTTTTTTGTGCCACTATCAGATTTTTCTATTTATTTCAAGTGAAAATCTGCTTGAAAGAAGTAAAAAGTGTCTAAAAACAAGCTGCTTTTAATGTGTTCCTTCCTTCCTTCCTTCCTTCCTTCCTTCCTTCCTTCCTTCCTTCCTTGACCCAGGAGGACGGCACTGGGTTAAAACAGTAGAAGAAGAAAAGACGCATTTATTCCTATGACCTTGAATAAAAAGAAGTCGACTCGTTTACATGCACTTCAGCACCAAGTGCATGTAAACGCAGCCAGTGTGTGTGTGTGTGTGTGTGTGTGTGTGTGTGTGTGTGTGTGTGTGTGTGTGTGTGTGTGTGACCTGCAGCAGAGATCCTGTGTAGCGCCATGATGCCTCCATGACACCAGGCAACACACACACACACACACTGTCCTCTACTATCACACAGCCAATCAGAGAGCTGCCCTCGTGACAGGCAGGCAGCTGATTGGACCAGGAGGAAGGAAAGAGGGAGATACCATTCTGGTGTCAGAGGAGGGGGGGTAGGGTAGGGTAGGGGGGGGGGTTATTAATACAGTAAGGCCAGACCGCTGTGTGAGTGTAAAACCCTCTGACCTTTTCTCTGACCTTTCTACACAGGTCAAGGCTTCTTCCTGTCCTTTATAGAGTTACAGTACACACACACAGACACACACTCCTGTCCGTGGTGTTGAGTGTTGACATTTACAGAGTGTGTGTGTGTGTGTGTGAGCTGATAAGTGAAGGTGTCAGCGGTGTCAGCTGATGGTTTCAACCTGCTATTAATCTGCTTTCAAAGGTTGCAGAGGAATCAATCAGCTGCACATGAACACAACACAACACAACACAACACAATGATCAGTTATGGCTCAGGTGTGAGTCTGTCTGGTGTGAGCTCCGTCTGATTTGATTTGTGCCTGAGAACCTGTTATGTAATACTGTATGCGTGTGCGTGTGTGCGTGCTTGTGTGCATCTGCTTGTGTGCTTGTGTGTGTGCGTGATAGGTCAGGCATGTGTGTCTGCAGAACAACAGCTGAGTGGAACAGTCCACCTGAAACCACATGTGGCCTTTACAGAGACTTTACTGTACAAACACACATGATGCAACACACTGTACAGCTAATACTACTGATTATTACACTACAGATTACACTACAGATTACAGTACTGACTACACTACAGATTACAGTAGCCTACATATTACAGTACAGATTACACTACAGCCAGTGGTGTCTAATTTGTTGTAGTGATGCTGTTCTTTAGCCTACAGTGGCTACAGCTACAGCACAGCCAACAGTACTGATTACAGTATCCTAATAGTACTGATTACGGTACAGCTAATAGTACGGCTAACAGTAGCCAACTGATTAGAGTACAGCTAACAGTAGGCTACAGCTAACAGTACTGATTACAGTATGCTAATAGTACGGCTAACAGTAGGCTACAGCTAACAGTACTGATTACAGTATGCTAACAGTACGGCTAACAGTAGCCTACTGATTAGAGTACAGCTAACAACATGCTAACAGTAGCCTACCTTACAGTACTGATTACAGTGTAGCTAATGGAACAGCTAGCCTACAGCTAACAGCTAAGATAGTAGGCTACTGACTAGACACTATTACATTACATTACATTACTGCAGCTACAGCTAACAGTAGGCAAGTCAAGGCGATTTAGTCCATTTTAACCAACGGTTTTTACCGTCATCATAACAACATCCTCTGTCCTTAGACCTTCAGCCACCGAGGAACAACAACTACCAGAGGAAAACCAGGAGAGGAGGATCCTCATTCCTCCCTAGGACAGATGTTGTAATACAGCTAACAGCTAACAGCTAACCGTCCAGCTGAGCCCTGGACGTTAATGAGATGGAACCAGGTGGTGGAACCACATGGTGGAACCAGGTTCCTCTCCTGTTCCTGTTCTCGGCTGTGTCGCCTCTTCCTCCTCTACATAGAAGAACCAGGAGGAACCAGGAGGAACCAGAGGAACCAGAGGAACCAGAGGAACCAGAGGAACCAGGAGGAACCAGAGGAACCAGAGGAACCAGGAGGAACCAGAGGAACCAGAGGAACCAGGAGGAACCAGAGGAACCAGAGGAACCAGAGGAACCAGGAGGAACCAGAGGAACCAGGAGGAACCAGAGGAACCAGGAGGAACCAGAGGAACCAGAGGAACCAGGAGGAACCAGAGGAACCAACCAGTGTGTGACAGACACCTGATCCACTGCAGCAGAGCTTGTGTTTGTGTGTTTGTGTCTTGTTCACCTGTACCTTCTTCTTCTTTTTCTATTACATTTGTAAAAACACTGAAGTGTTGAGTGAAAATACAGTGTCTGTCTGCAGACGCATCGTTATGTCTGACATCTACGTTATCTCCCCCCCCCCCCCCCTCCTCCCCCCTCTCCCTCTGGACTTTGTTCTCTCTCTGTTTGTCAGGTTTCTGCTGCTCTTCAGCTCTTTGACCTTCACGCTGCTCAAAGTCAAAACTCTTTCTTTTTTTTTTTGTCTTCAGATAAAGAATCAAAAAGTTTAAAATAAAATCTGACGGGACATGAAACGACCCCCCCTCCCCCCCTCCCCCCTCCCCCCAGCAGCATCGCATCACACTTCCTCTGCAGAAGAACTCACACCTGCAAACTAGACACTGGCCTTTCAAAATAAAAGAGGGAGGTGCCTCAGGTGTGGAGACAGTTTTAGAGTAGTATAGGAACCTGGAAACAGACTGATATGACCCCCCCCCACACACACACACACCACCCCCACCCCCCACCAGCACCTGTTGGAGCCTACCTGAGTTGTGTTGCTAGAGGAGAGAACAGGGGTGTCGTCTATGGCCGTCTGTCTGTCCGTCTGACTGTCCGACTGACGTGGAAAGTGCCTGTCTGCGGCGCTGCAGGGTTTTTATAGACGCTCCCTGACCGAGGGCGGAGGAGGCAGGGGGGGAGGGGGCAGGGAGGCAGGGAGCGTCTGCATGGGACAAGACTGCAGGAAACAGAAAAACCAGCTGACACAGCCGAAATAACATCAAACTACCACACAAAGGTCAGGAAAGGTCAACATACAGCAGCACATTTACATTCTGGTTGTTTACACTATGTAGAACTCTTAAAGGGACAGTCCAACATTTCCTCTCATCATAATCCAGTGGTTCCTAACCTGTTTTGGCTCATGACCCCATTATGACATCACAAATTTCTGGCGACCCGGCAATGATCGTGAACTGAGCTGAGCTGTCAATCAAGATGCGCCAGCTCAGATATTTTGAAACACACAAAACTACAATTACTAAAAATAAAAATGAATATAAAATTAAACTTAAAATTTTTCTAGAAAAAACTGGTAGAATTTCTAAAAAAAAAAAGTTTTTATTGTAAAAGGAAAGTTCAGAAAAAGTGATCAAATTTCTAAAGAAAATAAATATAAAATAAAACTTTTTTTTTATAGAAAAAAGTGGTGAACTTACTCAAAAAAAAAGTTTTTTAAAAGAGTAGTAAGATTTCCAAAAATAAATATAAAATAAAACTTGGTACAATTTCTCAAAAAAAAGTTTTTAAAAAAGTTCAGAAAAAAAGGTTTTTCTAAAAATTTCTAAAACTAAATATAAAATAAAACTACTGTCTCAGTAGCATTAGTTTGTTTGAATGAAAAGTGAGGCTTCCTGTGTGTATTGGACAGAAGAGCAGCGCCGCCTTGAATTTTATTTTATATTATATATACTATACAGTACATGGAAGAGATACTTCACTACAATAAACTGTCTTTAGTTTGGGTTCGAAGTCATGGGCGCAGTGCATTGTGGGATACAGTACACACAGACTGGTAAGATATTTTTCGAATCAGTACGACATCCAGGAATTTTTTGCATCCTGCAGATTTTGTTTCCATACTACATCCTGCATTTTGGCCACATATAGCAGTATAGTTTGTGGTTTAGAATACAGACTTAGTATTAGTAGAACAGCAGCACGTCATAACAGCATCACTGCACTAACAGTATCAAAAGCAGCAGATGATGGTACAGAAAGCACCTGCAGTGTTATTGAAATAGTCCTCCTCAAACCTGTAAATGTGTCGGTGACCTTTGACCTATCCCCTCTCTGTCCATATAACATATATTTCTCTGTAGAGTATATAAAGATAGAAGTATATCCTTCTCTCTCTCTCTCTGTGTCCACATGGGAGCTGATTAGACGTTGAGTGAACTACAGCGACGGTCCCTAACTCTCATAGAGAAGGTCAAAGTTCATCTAAAGGGGAAATGTGAGACCGGCTTCAGCATTCACTGCAAAGGGCAGTAACCTCAACACACACACACACACACACTCACACAAGACATCTTACCCTTTACACTCACCTTTAACTATACACACACGCTGTGGGCTGTTCAGTGTCCCTGTAGCCTTTACTGCAGGCTAAATATAACTGCACATGACTTTGGGGGGGGGGGTCTGTGTGGTGTTGGGTGGATCATCTGCATTTCATATATACAGTACTGTTTTATATCAGACAGACAGTGTGTGTGTCTGTGTGTTGTTTGTTACTGTACTTAGTTGTTCCGCTGTCACCGAGCTGCTGTGTCAATAAAGCACATTTGAATGTGAGACTCAAACAAACAGGGCTTTGGCTGTTTTCAAAGCAGCATACTACTGTACTGTATACTATATACTGCGTTAGTATGTACTGTACTACTACATACTACGTTAGTATGTACTGTACTACTACATACTACGTTAGTATGTACTGTACTACTACATACTATGTTAGTATGTACTGTATACTGCATACTGAATGTAGTATTCAGTCAGACATCGTTCACGTTGCAGTAACAGTATACTAGTTTCCCAGAATGCATTTCTCAGCAGCCGGTAGCGGTAGCTGTAAAACAGGTGGAAAGCTGTTTTATTTCCCGCTCTAGCCTGTTGTTACGTAACTTTATTAAGTTTTTATATTTTTCATGTGAGAAAGTAACTGTTAAGATCTCAAATACACGACCAGTTTATCCAAACGACGGCTGTTTAGAAGTTTGCTCCCATGTTTTTCGGAGAAAGACCGTGACATCATAGAGGCAGCAGCCGGTCTCCATAGCGACCGTGACATCACAGAGGCAGCAGCCGGTCTGCAGAGCTGCTCGGCCGGCCGACCTCCGTCCTCATCCCGGGGGAATAAACCATCACTATTTAACTCACCCACAGGTTTTTATGTTTGCATACTACATGCTGCATTTTGGCCAAATCAGTATGTACTATGAGTATAGTATGCAGTTTCGAAAAGAGGCCTTTGTTTCACTTATGTTCATCACTTGTTAATGAGCACTAATGTCAGTAGGAATGCTCTGGTTTTTAACTTTATTTAGGCTTTATGTGGGGGCTGTACGGTCCCTGTATGACCGGAGCAGGAGCTTGGTTCGCATCGCCGGCAATAAGTCAGACCTGTTCCCGGTGCATGTTGGACTCCGGCAGGGCTGCCCTTTGTCACCGGTTCTGTTCATCATCTTTATGGACAGAATTTCTAGGCGCAGCCAAGGGCCGGAGGGGGTACGGTTCGGGAGCCACTTGATTTCATCTCTGCTTTTTGCGGATGATGTTGTCTTGCTGGCTCCCTCGAGCCAGGACCTGCAGCGTGCACTAGGGCGGTTTGCAGCCGAGTGTGAAGCAGCTGGGATGAGAATCAGCACCTCTAAATCCGAGGCCATGGTTCTCGACCGGAAAAAGGTGGCATGCACCCTTCAGGTCGGGGGAGAGATCCTGCCTCAGGTGGAGGAGTTCAAGTATCTCGGGGTCCTGTTCACGAGTGAGGGAAGGATGGAGCGCGAGATCGACAGGCGGATCGGTGCAGCGGCTGCAGTCATGCGGTCACTGTATCGGTCCGTTGTGGTGAAGAGGGAGCTAAGTCGAAAGGCGAAGCTCTCAATTTACCGGTCGGTCTACGTTCCTACCCTCACCTATGGTCATGAAATCTGGGTAGTGACCGAAAGAGCAGGGTCGCGATTACAAGCGGCCGAAATGAGCTTCCTTCGCAGGGTGGCGGGGCGCTCCCTTAGAGATAGGGTGAGGAGCTCGGTCACCCGGGAGGAGCTCGGAGTAGAACCGCTGCTCCTCCACATCGAGAGGAGTCAGCTGAGGTGGCTCGGGCACCTGTATAGGATGCCCCCTGGACGCCTCCCTCGTGAGGTGTTCCGGGCATGTCCCACCGGGAGGAGGCCCCGAGGAAGACCCAGGACACGCTGGAGTGACTACGTTGCTCGGCTGGCCTGGGAACGCCTCGGGGTGCCCCCGGAAGAGCTGGAGGAAGTGTCGGCGGAGAGGGAAGTTTGGGGATCCCTGCTCCGACTGCTGCCCCCGCGACCCGGCCCCGGAAGAAGCGGAAGATAATGGATGGATGGATGGATGGATAGGCTTTATGTGTGTGTTCAGTAATGGCTGCTGTAATTAACCCATTTCCTAAAGTGCAGCCTGGGGTTGATTTACATTTAATCTTCAAATTGATATACTGAATGTCACCGAGGTCGACTAAAAGTAACAAAATAAACCAACATTTACTGTCAAATTTTGTCAAAGTGCTATATATAAGTGCAACAACAATTTGAAACGTAACAGTAAGTTTTTTGTAATTACACCGTGTTTCTCTAAGGATCCACAAAAGTTATGCACTACAGTTTTACAAAGTTACTTACCTTTTGGGGCCCCCCAGTAGTCACGAGGCCCCCCAGTAGTCAGATGGCCCCCCAGTAGCCACGGGGCCCCCCAGTAGCCACGGGGCCCCCCAGTAGTCACGGGGCCCCCCAGTAGTCACATGGCCCTCCCAGTAGTCACGAGGCCCCCCAGTAGTCACGGGGCCCCCCAGTAGTCACGAGGCCCCCCAGTAGCCACGGGGCCCCCCAGTAGCCACGGGGCCCCCCAGTAGCCACGGGGCCCCCCAGTAGTCACGGGGCCCCCCAGTAGTCACATGGCCCTCCCAGTAGTCACGGGGCCCCCCAGTAGTCAGATGGCCCCCCAGTAGCCACGGGGCCCCCCAGTAGCCACGGGGCCCCCCAGTAGTCACATGGCCCCCCCAGTAGTCACGGGGCCCCCCAGTAGCCACGGGGCCCCCCAGTAGTCACGGGGCCCCAAGTAGGTGCTTAGTTCTCTTATGCCTTAGTCCGGCTCTGACTGCACTAACAGTCTTCCTGCAGTAGGGTAGACCGAGTACGCTTGAGACACTTTTTGATTTTCCTTTTTTGAACAGATATTGCAAAAAAAACTATACACAGAAAATAAGTGATTTTTCATATGCTGTTTCATTTGTTTGTATACTAAGCTATTATTGAAGAATATCATGTATTATTTGTTTATTTTTTCCACAATCAGGTGCATTTTTACCATGGTCCCGTCTCAACCATACCTTATACGTGTACAGTTGAGACGGTACCATGGTACAGTTGAGACACCCATTGAAACCCATTGATGATGGCTGAACATCAATTGCAAATGCAAAAGTTTTTAAAAAATGACAATTTGACAAGATATTTCAGTGAAAATTCATTCCTCTTCATCAAAAAAGCTTTATTATTTATTTATAATTTATTATATCATATTATTGTATTATTAATAGCCTATAAATATGATTATGTAACATAAAATTGTAAAATTAATAGCAAGTATTAATATAACACTGTTCAGGTATCACAAATATTGGATTTCCCCCCCAATTTTCTTCTTTTTGGTCATATAATGACTTATAACATGTTATTTTTAGCCTACACTGCACAATTTAACAGTGATGTGATGCAATAGAACTCCATTATATTATATCAGGGTACAGTTGAGACATTGTGTCTCAACTGTACCCGCTGACCACTTTGTGTATTTCTTTAGATTGTGCAGTGACCTAACATACTAGGATAGTATGAAATATGTGAGTTTACAGGTCACAAAATAATGTTTGCAATGATATAAGTTATGTTTGATGGCAACAAAAGGATAATTAGTTATTCGTTGTTGAATGGACATGGTAAAGTGAAATTTGTACCCTAGGAAAATTACTTTTGCTGATATCTTTGGACTGGAAATGCCAAAACTCTTCAAATTTCCCACAACCAAAGAGGATGCTGATATGCATGTGCTGAGTAAAAATGGTGGCTCAACATTGCAGCATGGGCAAGATATTAAGGGTGTTTCAACTGTACACATGTCTCAACTATACTCGGTCCACCCTACTCTCTATCTCTTCCACACGGGGGCGCTGTGAGTATTCTAACTGAATGGTGGCTCCAGGTCAGGTTGTCATAGCAACAGTCACAGTGATAGCCTAGTATCAATAGTAATTAAGGTGTAGTAGGCTATTAGATTGTCTTTGTATTTAAGTGACATTATGTATGGATTATTGAAGTTTTTATGTTGTTTATTTGTTCTTTTATGTTGTCATTGTCTTGAGTCTGACTTCAAGGACCCTAAACCGACACAAACCAGACCTCGAACCTCCACTGGACAACATTTAGAAGCAAACACCAGAAATACACAAATATTTGTTCTGAGACTGAAGAACGTTACTTTTTGAGTTCAAAGTAGGGCCAGTGGTGTGAATTGTTGGTGATATTTTAGTGGTAAGATTTAAGAGTTAAAATAAATATAAAATAAAACTAAAATGTTTCTATAAAAAAGTGGTAGAATTTCTCAGAATAAAAAAGGTTTTAAAAGAAAAAAAAGTGGTAAGATTTCTAAGAGTAAAAATGAATATAAAATAAAACATAAAATCTTTCTAGATAAAAGTGGTACAATTTCTCAAAATACATAAATAAGGTGATTTACACTATGTAGAAATCTTAAAGGGACAGTTCAACATTTAGTCGTAAATTTCAAAAGCAATTCTAGAAAAAAGTGGTAAAATTCCTCAAAAAAGTGGTAAAGAATTCTCTCAAAATACATAAATAAATAAAAGTTTTAACTTTCTACAAATAAATGGTAAAATTTCAACAAAAGTTGGATGAATCCTCTCAGGAGGACTTCTATCAGATGTATTTTAAACTTTAACATTAAATTGAATTAGTGATACTGTGAACAGTGATAATTAAGTACTAATGTAATTTAAATACACAACAGTAGAAATAACCACACACACACACATAAACACACACACGGAGGCTGTTGTAATAAACATCTAGGAGTTTTTATTTTTCTGCGCTGTGATTGGCCACAGGTGCATCTCCACGGTGACGTATATAACACTGGTTCCTGCCTGTGTGCAGTCAGCCCAGGTGTGAACACAACGTTGTTCAACACTAGTTGTCGTTAAAAACCTTAAACACTTTGTTTTCCCTGTTGGACGCCTGGAAAGGCTCAATGGTGATTCAAAAAAACTACAGAAGCTAAAAACAGCGGCTGTTTTCTTGAGTTGGCACGAAGGAGGAGTGGTCGAGGAGCCGGGGGTCAGAGGTCGGGGATGGGATGGGGGGGGGGGGGCACAGCAGCCATCTTGTATCAGTAATTTAACTTCTTCAGGTAATCAACCATATTGAAGACAGTGGAGGCCACCTGGCCGCCGTTAGCATCCTCTTTGCCTCTAGCGATGACCAGAGCTGTGGAGACGGAGGAGAGACACGTTAGAGATTTAAAAGGTTCATTTGTTCTTATCTAGGTTTTCAGTTTGCTTTTTTATTTCAGTTTAGTTCTAGTGAGTTCAACAAGTGATTAATCAGCTTCAGTTTAGTTTTTATTTTAGAGGAATTGACTATTTTTTTTTATGTAGCCTTAGTTGTAGTTTTTATGTGGTAGTTGTAGTTTATTTAGTCTTAGTTGTAGTTGTCTGGGTTTTAGCCTCTGTCAGACCTCTGAAGATGACCTTGTTCCCTTTTAGTGTCATCCATCCCATAATGTTCCCATCAGTCCTCACCAGGTTCCATTCCCTCTTCTCCAGCTGAGGTCGTCTCTAAGAAAACTACCACCAAGCTTACATTTTCACCCCTATGTTAATTTTACTCTCAGAGACTAACGAGTCATTGTGTCATGTTGTTGTTGTTGTTTTTTATTTTTATGGCAAAATTGTTTTGTTTTTTTATTATTGATTTTTTTAGTAGAAATCAACCTCAATTCACTTGGCTTATTAAGTGAAGAGAAATTGCTTATTTGAATTGATGAAATTGAATATTTCTGTTGAAATCCCATAAAAATGTTTAATCCATGTTTGTTTATTTATGTGAATACGTATTTTATTTAGTTGGTAATTTAAGCATTTATTTATTTGTTCATTTAATTGTAGCAACATGTTTATACTCTACACTGCTCCATATTTGTTAACTCTAAAGGATCTCATGTCTGTGGGCTGACATCTGAACTGAACTGATCAGTACGATTATCGATTATTGATCGGTGAGTGTTGCGGCTTCACCTTGTTTGCTCTTGCCGACACACACGTTGTAGGTCTTGCCAGTGGCGTCGGCCGCCGTCTTGAGGTTCAAGGTGCACATGTGGTCGTCGTCCATGTTGTCCCGGAGCATCCGGCACTTCTGCCCGGCGATGTGGGGGCCGTTCTGGGCGAAGTCCGACCTGTTGCCGGTCAGACGCTTGATCTCGGCCGCCTGCAGCAGAAAGACACGACAACGACTGAGAAACACGGTCACATGGCGTTTACCGGAAGAAAAGAGGGAAGCCTTGAAAAAGAGATGATCACAGTATTACGATTATTATACATTAATTTAGGGCTAAAACTAACTATTCTTTTCATTATCAATTTATCTGTTGATTATTTAAACGATTACAGTAATTGATCAGTTGTTTGGTCAATAAAATGTTGAAACCATCAGTCAGTGTCAAACCACCACGACGTCCTCTGACGTCTGGTTTTGTCCTCAAACCACAGAGACTCAGTTTATCGTCACAAAGGAACAAAGAAACCAGAAATATTCACATGAAGAATCTGAAGAAGAGAATCTGGAGCTCTACATTAATTGATTTCACAACATGAATGATGAATGTGTAGAAAATATATAATAGTATAGTAGTCAAATATAGTAAAAATATAGTTGCATTACTAATTATTTACACACAATAATTAAGTTAATATTCAAGTCATTAATTACACCAAATGCTTTTAAGTTTATTTTAATTGTATTTTATTACAAGGGATACGTTAATATTTAATTTCCTCCCAATTCAATCCTACATTTGGAGAATTATTTAAACCGTCTGTGCATTTACGTTTATTTGCCTCTATGACGGTCTGTAGGAATCATGACGTGTAATTCCGCGGTTCATCCATGCTCACAACACATCAACTACAAATCTGAGCAGTGGAGTGTGTGTCAGGTGGTGGTGGAGCCAGTAGGGGTCGCTACGGCAACACAGCTGGAGAACATGTGGTCACCCTTTAATTAGAAATAGTCTACACTGCAAAAACTCAAATATCTCACCAAGAATATTTGTCTTATTTCTGGTCAAAATGTCATTTCTACTCAAAACTAATCTCATTCTACTTAAAATCAGACATAAAAAGCAGCTTGTGTTTAGACACTTTTTACGGATATTTTTAAAGTATATTTTCACTTGAAATAAGTAGAAAAATCTGATAGTGGAGCAGGTTTTTCCTTATGGCAGATTTTTTTTGAAAAAATGATCTAAAAACAAGTTCATTTTTAGGTGATGAGTCTGATTTTAAGTGAATAGACTAGTTTTGAGTTTTTTGCAGTGTAGAATAATGGCCATGTGTTTAGGTAAAAGTAAAGGTCAAAGGTTATTTCTAGGCTATATCTTGACGTTATGACACAATGAGTTGTTCCTGACATGATCGTGTAATTAACGGCCCATCAATTAAAGGGTTACTGCAAAACGTCTGTTGTTGCACAACGAGCGCTCGCTGCAGGGAAGCGTCGGAGGAACTTGCAGCGTCGACTCTCTCGGCTCTTAGTGTGACTGACCGCAGCAGTTTCTGGGCGGGCGGAAGAGCCAATGGTTACAGAGGCTCAGACTCAGAGGCCTTTTCTGATTGGTCGATACAACAGATCAATCAGTCAATCAATCGATTGATCAGGAGGCCTCAGGGGCGTCTGGAACGAGCTGCAGCAGGACACAGCGACGCAGGAGAAAGAGAGAAAGAAAGGAGAGGAAAAGAATGTGTGTGGAGGACAAGTCAAGACAGGACGCACACACATGGACGCACACACACACACAGACACACACACACACACACACAGTGAATGTGTGTGTGTGTGAGAACCAGGTTTTTAGAGTCTGGTTCTCAAACCTTCAAAGGTTCAGACCTGGTTTAGGGTTCAGTCAGAACCAGGTGTGTGTGTGTGTGTGTGTGTGTGTGTGTGTGTGTGTGTGTGTGTGTGTGTGTGTGTGTGAACCCCCCCCCCCCCACCCCCACCCCCCCCCCCCCCCCCGCAGCTCAGAGTGTGAGGGAGAAAGGAGAAGTGAACGTCTCCACTTCCTGTCTCTGCTGCTGTTTTCAGCATCATGTCCTTATAAGGCAGTTGAATCGAACCGATGCTCAGGCGGCGGCGGCAGCAGGAAACCACGGCAACGCCCGGAAGTGATGCGTAACCATCACTTGCTCAGTGAAGAAGAAGAAGAAGAACTATCATAAAAAAAACAACAACCAACCAACATGTTGGCGGTTTCTGACTGACAGCCAATCAGCTTCCAGATCCCCGTGACATCACACCCTGCCTGCCATTTTCTCTGCAGTCGCACAAACTGCACACAATTAACACAATTAACACACACTCGGCATGTCAAAGCTCTGTTTCAGACTGGAACCAACCGGACCAGACGGCCAATGAGGCGACAGCGCCCAGTGATGTCACAGGTCTCACACACACACAGATGTTAAAGAAGCAAAGACGAGTTGAGCAGGACTGAGGAAGTGTGTGTGTGTCTGTATGTGTGTGTGTCTGTGTGTGTGTGTGTGTGTGTCCTTACTGAGATGGAAGCGTAGCCTGGTGACGACGCCCAGACCGCCTCCTGACCAGATGCGAACCCACAGAGCGCCGCGTCCATCATGAACGGATTCGCCATCAGGTTATCGACGTATCCTTGCCACGACATCCTGATCAGTAACACAACAACACACACACACAGTGATTAGTTACACACTGACAGCCACTAATGCGTCACGACAACCAAGAAGTCGACAGAAAGAAACAACAACAGAACAAATCAATCAATGAACCAATCAACAGTCAGACTGAGCGTGTGTGTGTGAGGCGATGTCATGGTCTTACCTGTGCAGGTAGAGTCTCAGGTGTGAGGGGCAGAGAGAGAGAGGGAGGGAGAGCGGTCTAATGCAGAGAGGAGGAAGAGAAGTGAACTTTTATAGACGAGGCCACGCCCCCGCCTGCAGGACGCTTCCTGCTTCCTGCTGCCGCAACCAGGAAGTGACAGGGAGCAGCCGATTGGTCGGAGCTGAGCTGAGCTGAGCTGAGCTGAGCTGCTGTCAGTAACACAGACCAGGACCAGGACCAGGACCAGGACCAGGACCAGGACCAGGACCAGGACCAGGACCAGGTCCCTTCGCCCTCAGGTCACGCCCACGTGGCACCATGTGGCTGCAGTGCATTGTGGGACTTGTTGTAACAGCAGCAGCAGCAGCAGGGGAATGTTGCTCCGAGTCATGATCACTGTTCTGCTGCTACACGCTGCATTCCTCACACACACACACACACACACACACACACACACACTGACACACACACACTGACACACACTGACACACACATACCTGGGCCTGTTGAGGCCTGTGGGCGAGGGGAGAGAGGGAGAAGCAGTGTGATATTCAGCATTACAACATCAGTACTCTTCAAGTACTGCAACACTCACTACAAGTACTCACTGCAAAAACACAAACTCTTACCCAGAATATTTGTCTCATTTTTAGTCAAAACTAAACTCATTCTACTTAAAATCAGACTCATCACATTCAAAGCAGCTTGTTTTTAGACACTTTTTACTCATTTCAAGTGAAAATCCTTTGAAACAAATGACGACCTACAAACAAGATCATTTTTAGGTGATGATACAGTGCAGACAGTAGTATTTATATT